>DF357450.1:114118-136714 GCA_000787875.1 Solanum virginianum | reverse complement strand
ACTGAAATTTCAAGAGAAACACAGTTCAGAATATAATAAAAATCACCCCAAAGTTGCAAAAAGTTAACATATTCTCGAAGCCATCAAATCCTTAACCGATAAAATTATAACCCACAATAAATCAAAAACCACTCCAAGCATGAAAAAGACATAAATTTTCTCCATGAATTAACTTATCAAATTCCCACCACACAAAATTATCCTCAAACACTAACACTAACCCCCCCACCCCACCATATCCAAAAAAAAAAAAACAAGATTTTAGTATGACCAGACATCATTTTGAGACTTGAGAGTTGAGCACAACCCCCAATAAATCAAAAATCAACCCAAACATGCAAAAAGATTAACCCTTTTTTAACCCATCAAATCCCTAACCGACAAAATTATCTTAACACTAACTATAAAGACTTAAATATCAAGACACCCTTTTGAAAGTTAAGCACAATTCACAATAAATCAAAAATCACTTTCAAACATGCAAAAAAAGAAAAAAGAAATACTTTCTCAATGCATTAAGCCATCAAATCCCTAACCCACAAAATTATCCTCAACACTCATAACCACAAAGATTTTAGTATCACCAGACACCCTGAGCACAACACACAATAAACATGCAAAAAGTTAAGACTTTCTCGATGAATTAACCCATCAAATCCCTAACCACCAAAATTACCCTTACACTAACACTAACTACAAAGATTTTAATATCACAAGACACCCTTTCGAGAGTTAAGCACGGCCCAGAATAAATCAAAAATCACTCCAAACATGCAAAAAAACGTAAACTTTCTCGATGAATTAACCCACAAAATTATCCTCAACACTAACACTAACCAAACAAAAAATAACACAAGATTTTAGTATAACCAGATGCCCTTTTGGGAGCTAAGCACAACCCACCATAAATCAAAAATCACTCTATACATGCAAAACAACATAAACTTTCTCGATGAATAAACCCACAAAATTATCATCAACACTAACGAAACAAAAAATAAAACAAGATTTTAGTATCACCAGACACCCTTTTGAGAGCTAAGCACAACCCACCATAAATCAAAAATCACTCCAAACATGCAAAAAAACATAAACTTTCTCGATCAACTAACCCAGAAAATCATCCTAAACACTAACACTAACCAAACAAAAAATAACACAAGATTTTAGTATCACCAGACACCCTTTTGAGTGCTAAGCACAACCCACCATTAATCAAAAATCACTCCAAACATGCAAAAAAACATAAACTTTCTCGATCAACTAACCCAGAAAATCATCCTCAACACTAACACTAACCAAACAAAAAATAACACAAGATTTTAGTATCACCAGACACCCTTTTGAGAGCTAAGCACAACCCAGAATAAATCAAAAATCACTCCATACATGCAAAAAAACATAAACTTTCTCAATGAATTAACCCACAAAATCACCCTCAACACTAACACTAACCAAACAAAAAAATAACACAAGATTTTAGTATCACCAGACACTTTTGAGAGCTAAGCACAACCCAGATCAAAAATCACTCCATACATGCAAAAAAACATAAACTTTTTTGACGAATTAACCCACAAAATCACCCTCAACACTAACACTACCAAACAAAAAAAAAAAACACAAGATTTTAGTATCACCAGACACCCTTTTGAGAGCTAAGCACAACTCCACAATAAATCAAAAATCACTCCAAACATGCAAAAAACATAAACTTCCTCAATCAACTAACCCACAAAATCATCCTCAACAACAACACTAACCAAACAAAAACAAACAAGATTTTACTATCACCACACACCCTTTTGAGAGTTAAGCACAACCAACACAAAACCCAAAAAAAAAAAATCACACCAAACATACAAAAAAAAATTCAACTTTCTCGAACCCATCAAAAAATCCCTAACTCACAAAATTCCCCTAAACACTAACACCAACCACCAAGATTTCCATATCACAACACACCCTTTTGACAAAATAGCAAAACCCACAAACAATACCTCTAGATTGAAGAGATTGGAGTACGAATACCGCTTCTTTGGGTCCATAGATTACGTTCTTGGAGCTGTAAAAACAACAATCGGGACAAGCATTTGGTGGGGAAATTGGGAAAAAAAAGCAAGAAACTAATTTGAAGAGAGAAATTTGGCAGTAAATAGTACAGAATAAAAAGGAGAAATGTAACCCTAAATGAGGAGAAGAAGAGGAAGGAGAGGGATAAGGAGTGTAACGAGAAAGAAGAGGGAAGAGGAGGTGAAGACATTGGTATATGCTAATGTGCGCTGGGAGTGTTAACTTTGGTTAACGTGCGCTATAGTGACCACTTTTTTTTTTCTTTTTTTTTTTCTCAAAAGCTTTGGTTTTCTTTCTGTGTTGTGATGGAGGCAATGGTTGGTTTGGTCTGAATATTGTTAAACTAATTGAAATATGGTTTTTTTTTTGAAAAAAGCTTCTCTATTTTCGTTTTAAGAGGTAGAAGTAAGGTTTATATATGTTTTATATTTCTAAGACCCTATATATGAGATTACATTCGATATACAATTGGATTACGTATAATCTATGCTCCTTGTATATTATTATAAAGTCAAACTTATTTATAATAGTGGTATTATTTGTTACGTGAGTCAGTCGTTATAATGGGCTTAACCCAAGAGGCCAGTTCAACTCAATTCGTTATTAGGATAGAGCCGGGATAAGATTTTTCAAGCCCATTTAGAGTTAGGGCTTATAAGCTTGATCAAATAAGTCTGTGACTTCAAATTTTTGATCAATGGCGGACAAGATCGGCCTATGGGCCAAAAGTTTATATTTAAGAGGAATTTTTGCATATAGTCACTCAAAAATATCTTAATTATGTTTCATAGCTATAGTTTGTGCAATTATATTTCGTAATTGTAGTTATAACAATACTTGTATAATTCGCGCAACATTTGTATATGTTTGTATAATTCGCAATACAATTTACAATTTTTGTATAGTTTTTGTACATTTAGCTATATAATTTGATTTGCACACAATGTTCGTATAAATCACGCGAATTATACAAAACTCAAACTGTAATTACAATCGGATTTTTAATTCAAACTAAAGCTGTATTAGCTAATTAACTAGTATATGCTTACTTATCTACATAGTTTTTTCTATATTTAATTTGAATTAAAACAACTAAAGTTGTAAGGCCTAATTATTTTTTTAATTTACAAGATTATTTTTAAAAATTTTATTTTAATTTTTTTATTAAAAAATTATTTTTTTTCTTGAATATTTTTTTCTATAATTATTGAAACAATAGACCCTTCTAAACAAAGAGTTGGCCCGACATAACCCATCAAATTTCTTGGCCCGTAAAGCTTGGGCTAAGTGAGACTGGCTGACTCATTTTGACGATTCAATTTGTTACGATATATTTTAACTAGTATATTGAAATATCGTTATACAAAATATCTCTCTTTCTATAATATAACAAAATTTGTTCATTATCATTAAATGTTGTTGTAGGAAATTATTGATGTAAAAAAAGTTTGACTATAATTAATTTGTTGGGTAAATAGGTGTGACCTATAAATTACAAAATTAATTACAATTTTTTAAAATCATTTTCTGCAAAATAAGGTAATCAAACAGACTCAACTTTTTGTATATAATATGTAATAGCTCAACTATAGATGGTTAACAATCATTCACTAATAATTCCTTCTCTCTTCGTTTCAATTTATCCGTCTTATTTTTTTTAAGTTCATCTTAAAAAATATTTCTTCTTTAGTTCCAACTTTCTAACAAATATGACTAATATCACAACGGCACTTTAGTACATTCAACCTATCTTAAATTACGATAGTACAATTCAAAAATTTCGTCATTTATCTTAAATTTCGCTTCAAATCAAAAACTTGCTAAATGTGGAAATTGCAAACTGATAGTTTGTGCATCCCATGACACATGATAAAATTCAAATGATACACCAGAATTCAGATGATTGCTATGGATCTGACAAAACCACATGCAAGGGTCGAAACTTGATGAACAATGAGCCTGCCCCTTTATCTTTCTCCACGTAAATATCAGGCTTCAGTCCACAGCAGGATTCCGTTCGAAAGGTTCGGGACCCAAAAGACATTTCTTTCAACCAATCCAATAAACTACATGATGTATTCTGTAGATTAGCACAACCTAAAAGTTCAATCCTGGGAAGAAGTGTAATACCAGACAATGGCAAGGCATGTAGCTCCTCATTGCACCATAAATGAAGGGGCATTCTTACACAGCCCTATAATAATTTTGCATAATATTCACTCTAACTAGGCAGAAAATCGGGAGAGAGTTTACTTCATTCTTACACAGCCCTATAATAATTTTGCATAATATTCACTCTAACTAGGCAGAAAAGCGGGAGAGAGTTTACTTCAGATGTTCGAAAAGTATCATAATTCTAGCAATACAAAACTTATGGGGCATGTGTTTGTCGTCTTGTTCCCTTGGAGTACACTCGTGTTCTGCCAACGATTTGTCACTCATTCCACATATCTGCAAATTCATCCACCTCCATAGGATTAGACAGCTGATGTATCTTTCTCCTGGTCTTGGCTTTGACTTTCTTTGCGTATTTACCAGCCTTCTGTTTTTTCTCTAGCGATCGTATCTGGAGCAATGTGAAAAGAAGAACATTCATAATATTACTTAAAAGTCGGTTCTTTCACAATACAAAACAAACAAATCAATCATATGCTCTTTGCTCGCAGGAAAAGCAGCAGCAGTAGCTGGCGAGCAGAAGAACAGGGAGCAAGGGATGAATATTACCTGATTTGGTGCAACGTAAAATGGGTTCTCATAAAGCGTAGGGCCACCAAAGCTACCACCAAAGATCTTAATTGGGTTCAAGCAAAACCTTGGACCAACCTACATATATGAACACACACCTTCAATATCAAACATGATGGTTTCTCTAGGAGTTCATAGTATGATTACAAACCTCAACAAGTGTCATCTTTTCCAGGTCCCCGCGGTCTATCTTCTGCGATGCTCCATTATGAGGACATGATACCTGCTCCAGAAAGCCAAGAAGTGAATTGATAAAAGGTTACAATACTTGGCATAGATATAAAGAGAACCTTAGGAAACGACAGTAGCTTTTTAATTACCTCCAACAGACATCCTTTTCCCCTTATAGCTAAAGAAATCGAATTCGGTAAATCAGCAAATACTCAGCATGCAATTTCTACCCTACCACCAAACAGACCAACTAAAATTTGATTGGGAGGTCGAGGGAAGAACTATGGACATCCTCTTCCACAAGAAAGAAATATAATAGTACTGTGGGCTAAATGGCAGAAAACTTACCTATCCATAAATTTTGAGCTAGTATTATCAGATGATCTCCCGTATCACTTCTACTTCTTACATTTATGACTAAGGGCTACATATTCTCTCTGTTCCTTTCCATATTTGTTTTTCTGAACTTTTAATATTGACCGAGTAATTGTCTTATCCTTTTGGAACATGAAAAAGGTCATCGAATTTTCCCCCGTGTTGTTTTTTGACGTATCTTTAGATATTATATATGCTTTCCGTGAAAGAGTGAAGATGAGCAATAATTTCGCAATAGCCCGAACTCGAAAGGATGAGGGTTGAATAACCTATAGCCAACACCAAGAAGTTCCCCACCAGGGGACAAAAGGAGAAACTTGAAGCACACTTTCCTATGACCAAGAGATGGACCATACAGAGAACTCATTTCTTCAAGAGAGAGCAACACTGGCAATGCAGGAAGTTTACTATGGTACAAGTAGTAACAAACCTGGTAATTACGGAACCACACGTGGTCATCTAGAATTGAAAACACAATAACATGATCATAGAAAGGTTTAGATTTCCGGTGATCCTTTGGGGTTCCAAATATCTGATGAAACAAAAGAAAAAAAATAATGTTAGAATGTCATTGAAGAAAGTTATATAGTCATGTCATGAGAAAGCTAAAAACCTAACAAGAGGGAATTTCATAATGGATGATAAATGGCATCTAAACAAATAAACTATTGCATTGAATGTTCAAACTCTAAATAAATCAGATTCAACAATTAATTTTTTTACGAAAATGCTCCAACCATCACTCAATTTGAATAGCAAGAACACAATGAAGAGTCGCCGCAAGCAACAAACTTAAATAGAGGAAAAGGAGTGGAAATCGAGCGAGTGCAGTATATAACTACAACAGCCAAATTTTCTCAAGAAAAACAGCATCTTAAGTAGAGAAACAACTATAATCAAGTAAAAAGAAGTTCCCTGCTTCAGATTCCTCTGAGGAGGGCATAACTTAAAAGTTTACTATGCAAATCAACTCTATAAAAAGATTAATGATCTGAAGGAAGTCAAAATACCTGCATGAACATTTCTTTCAAAAGCTTCCAGTGAGGCTGTTTATCGAAATTGCTTGAGAAAGTCAAAATAGGACGTGAACCCTTCAAGTGATTTCCAGTAAGTTTTAATTCTTCCATCGTGTGCACTTCAAAAAGAAAAGGAAAAGTATAATAAGTTGGACCTTTCCTCATTCAAGAGAATATCATAAGTGAGGCGGAAATAGTTATTTTCAGTTGACATACAATTTCAATCGCATCCCAATTATACATGAACATCAGAACATGATTGATAAAAAGCATCTACTTGATTACCTGCATTGACTAAAAACTTCACAGATGGACCATTGGGGCATTTGGCCATCCACAGATAAAGGTCTCTTCCCTTCCGGCACTGAAAATAAGAAAATAGAACATGTATAAAACCAAACATAGGATAATGATAAAAACAAAAGTGATCAAACCATGGCTTCTAAATGCATAAAAAGCAAAAATATTGTTCAGCAGGATTTCTATTCACTATAGCCAAAATAGATAAAGAGGCAACTCTGTTGATCACATGTTAAGTATATTTTCTATAACAGTAAGTTGTAAAGATTCTATTTGCCAAAAAGATATGCCTATGTATTCTCTACAACAACTCAAACAGCCTCCAGTATCTGCCATGAGGCAATTTCAAGACGTTGTCCCCCTCCCACCTGAGAAATGAACTAGCGCAATATTTCATTCTTCCCCAGGTTACTCGATCTAAAAGATAAGTCCTTCAAAATATGCACATCTGACCATAACCCAAACCATTGTATGGCTGTTTTAATGCATTTTGGGGAGTTCACCATGGTGGAGAAGGCAAACAGTGGTGAGAATCCTCTGGAAGAGGTTTAATCTTTTATAGTGAATGTCCACACTGGTAATGAGCTTAAAATGAACCTGGTGCACATGTATGTCCATCTTTTGAATGCTTCAGCAACACAACTTTTATGATTTTAATCTTGTGAATAGGTACATCTAGAACTGGAGACATCGGCATGATACATATGACTACTACAATTGATATTAGATAGCAGTAGGCTTGACCTAGAAGAACCTACGGTTTTTTTTAAAATAACCAGGAGTATCCTAAACTTCATATTGTATATGCATCTTCGGAGCAGTGGTTTAACCAAATACTTTGTTTGAATTATTTTTAACAAAGAGGGTAAAAGAGAGAACAAAAATTACCAATCAAACAAAACAAAGAAAGAACAGAAATTGAAATATGAAACTTCATATGAAGTCACTGTCAAATTGCTAAAAGGTAACCACAAGTGATGTAATCAAGCTAATTGTTTTCAGTACATAAAAAATGAAAGCACATGAGTAAGAATAATGAACACTAATATCATGCCATTACCTTTGTGTAGTACTAATATCGTGTTTGGTACACCTTTTCAACATATGTATAACTAACTAACTAATACATACACTCCATTCGGTATTATCCTATGTATAACTACTACATAGTAAACCGTGGTATTAGCAATCCAAGATTTCCTAATGCATGCATTAGCATGATTAAAAACATAATTCTCCCTCAAAACCCTTTCCACATGCTTTACATTGTATGTGTGGTGGTATTTTTGAAAATAAATACTTTATTATGCTAGGCATGGTATTTTGTCATACACCAAACCAAAATCAAACCGTGCATAAGAAAATATCTCAGCATTACCAATGATGACATTAATTATACACCCTATTAATCATAATTCTTAATACACCCTACCAAACAACAACTTAGTAATGGATGAGAAAATACATCAAGCTCAATTAATACCAAAATAAAATTTTCACTAGCAAACTGAAAAAGAAAAACATCAACATACCTCAAAGAACAAGCAAGACGAACAGCTCTTCAACTCAACCAGCTCATTCAATGTTGCACCTTTAGAATCTTTTGATTCCACCTTGTTATCTTTCTTACAATGAGGCAAAAGGGACACCAAATTCAACATTAAATGTCGATACCTAAAATACACCAAAATCAACAAAAATCAATCTTTTTTGTCATTTACAGCAACCCTTTTGACTGACAAGCAAAAAAAACCCAATCTTTTTGACACCTAAAATACACCAAAATCAACAAAAAATCAATCTTTTTGATCATTTACAGCAACCCTTTTGACTAACAAGCAAAAAATCAAACTTTCTGATACCTAAAATACACCAAAATCAACAAAAAAAATCAATCTTTTTTATCATTTACAGCAACCCTTTTGTCCAAATAGCAAAATAATAAATCTTTTTGATACCTAAAATACACCAAAATCAACTAAAAATCAATCTTTTTTATCATTTACAGCAACCCTTTTGTCCAAATAGCAAAATAATAAATCTTTTTGATACCTAAAATACACCAAAATCAACTAAAAATCAATCTTTTTTATCATTTACAGCAACCCTTTTGTCCAAATAGCAAAATAATAAATCTTTTTGATACCTAAAATACACCAAAATCAACTAAAAATCAATCTTTTTTATCATTTACAGCAACCCTTTTGTCCAAATAGCAAAATAATCAATCTTTTTGAACCTAAAATACACCAAAATCAACCAAAAAAATCAATCTTTTTGATCATTTACAGCAACCCTTTTGACTACAAGCAAAACAATCTATCTTTTTGTTACCTAAAATACACCAAAATCAACGAAATATCACCCTTTTTGATACCTAAAATACACCAAAATCAACAAAAAATCAATCTTTTTCATCATTTACAGCAACCCTTTTTTCTAAAAAGCTGCAAAAACACGAACCTGTAGCTAATACGACGAGAACAAGTAACCAAAACTTTCTCTTTATTCCTAAAAGTAACTACTGAACTCTCTTTCTTTTCTTCAGTAGAACCATCTTTAAAACCTAAAAGAGTTCTCTTAGGCCTTTCCATTGCAGTTTCTTCATTGGCCACAGCCTCTGTTTCTGCATGTTTCCTCTTCTTTCCCATGGAAAATAAAATCTTCAAGAATTTGCTTCAGAAAGAATGGCGGCAGGGGTATTAGGCAAATTTAGGATTTGTATATGTAAAAGATTTTCAATTGGGCCTTTTTTTGGGCCTGCTAAGTTAATGGGCTGGTTCAACTTCAGCCAGGGGTATTTTGGTCATTGACTATGCTATTACTTCTTAATAATATTGTGCTTCTTCTCACAACATTTTACATCAAGATTTATTTGGTTTGTCTCCTTTTAATCTCTTTTTCAGGTATGTTTTGTATTGTATTTATGTATTTGTTTGAACTGAATTTGGGGTTTTTTGGTTCTTGAATTTTTGAGGTTTTGGGGCTTAAATGGCTTTAGGCTTGAGCTGGTTTGTTTTAGCTGATGGAATGAATGAACTTTTTTAATGGTAAAAAGATGGAAATATAAATTTGGGTTTTCATAGTTTTGTGTCTATTTCTTGATATATGTAGGAAAAATCGATTCTTGATTATTAATATAGTGGTGCCAAGAAGTTATATTGTGTATGTAACCTGTTTGATGAAATGTCTATGAAAGAATTTGGGTTTATGTCATTGTTAAAGTCGTAGTTTGCGAGATATTGCATAGGAGTGGAATTTTTACCCTGTGCGCACCCAAAGGATAGCGGCTGCAGGTTTTCTTTGTCGTTAAAAAGAAAATAATCAGTCAATACATTAGCTATGAGGGGTCGTTTAGTACGGTGTACAAAAATAATGTTAAATAGAGTGTTTTAATAATGTTTGCATTTGTAATGCATACATTAGTTATGCTTACTTTAATTATACATAAAATATTTTATTCATTGTTTGATTTGATGCATTAAAAATAGCATGCATTGCAAAAAAATTATTTACAAAAATACCCTCTAGAATCCACGTTTATGGTGGAAAAGATGTAAAAAGAGTTTTGAAGGGCAATTGAATCTTTAACCATGTTAATGCATGCATTAAATCCTCTTACATTACTAGTACCTAGAAATCCATAGTATTAGCAAGACACATTTTAATACACAACAGAGTGTAAGCATTAATCATACATGGCATGAAAAAGTGTACCAAACATAGTATTACTTATACGTCAAATTAACGCATGCATTATTTTTGCAAATTCACTCTACCAAACAACCCCAAGTGAGTTATCATGTTAGTCAGCCTTTCATTTTTTCTATTGCTTATTGCTTATAAGTGGCCAAGGAGTATTAACACATTGCATGTAACAAGTTTTACAGAAGGTTACCTGAGTTGTACAACAAATTTGGGCTAAATATTAACATGATCGATTAGCGAGGTTTTGGGCCGATACAATAACAATTGCGTCTGATAATAAGCAAGGAATATCCTTCTTTCTGCTAAACAGGATGGATTGAACTCATAATTCATTAGATGTTTTACACGTCTAGTACATATATGTTACTATTTCAAAGGAGGAAAACTTATTTTGGACTAAAAAGCAGCTTTGTTGTAATGCTGCTGTTGTTTTGTTATTATGTATGTGTTCTTATATATGGTCATAGAAGAGAAGTTTAAGACATGTTTTGGAATGGAAAACGATAATTGACTAACCAGTAAAGTTTCTCTGGCCATCAACGTCTGTATAATATTGATGCCATGCGAGCTAAGCCTAGTATTTAAGTCGTGAAGGATAAAGGGTTGTGTGCCTGTTATCTCGAGTTCCAATGGTTTATGGTAGGTCCTAAGGGTAGGCATTAGACAGACTTTGCGGTCATAAAAAATTGTCATGAGACGAGTTTAAATGGTGTAACATGGTCAGTGAAGATTCATGTAGTCGATCACAACTTGTTTGGACCAAGGCGCAGTTGTCTATGTTGTTGTATCAATACTTGAGTAGCTCCTCAGAATACTCAACCTTAACCATTTAGAACCACAATCTCCAAACTGAAAATTCTTTATATATTTGGAAAACTAAAACTTCATTCTCTTTTCAGTTATCTAAATAAGCTAATGGGTGACAAGAAGAAGGCTGGCGCTCTATTCGTGAGGCTTGTTTCAGCTGCTGGAACTGGATTTTTCTATGTGAAGAAGAAGACCAAATCACTTATAACGAATCAGACGAAGCTTGAATTTAGAAAGTTTGATCCTCGTGTGAATCGTCATGTTCTGTTCAAGGAAGAAAAGATGAAGTGATATCCTCTTTTTAACTGTTCGCTTTCATTTTTGCAGCAGCCAAATGTGAAATTAGACAATAGAGAACCTTTGGCTCATTTGTGCTACAACAATAAGGTCTGTTTGTTTAGTTCTATGTATGCATATTCTCTGAATTCGTTCGTGATCATGTTGAATGAAACGCAGTTATAGAATATTTACCTTGAATGGATTATCAAGGTTTTATGTATGGCGATCAACATAATTTGAACTTGTAATGTACGCCTAACTTGCACATCATTAGATTTTTGCTGCGGAATATCAAGACATGGTAGCTAATGGAAGAGTAGGGGAATAATTGGACAAGTTAGGTCAAATTTGAGCAGGTTATAATGGGCCAAAACAACAAACGGGTCAAGCCAAACTCAACCTAACCCAAATTTGCTTGGGTCAAAACGGATCGAGTAATGGGTATTCGACCTAGTTTTTACTAAGTTTTACTTGTTCTTTTTCAATATTTTAATACTTAAATTATATTTTTCTTTATTCTTGCTATATAAAATATATCAAATTTTTAAAAAAAGTATTTTAAAAATATTTTGACAAAACCTCTTCCAAATTAATTCGAATTGCATATCAATCCAATTTTAAATGGGTTGAGTTGAGATAATAATAACCCGCCCAAACTTTCAACTGGTTGGACGGATTGAGCGATTGAGTTTAATTTTGCCACCCCTACGGAAGACCAATATACCAAAATAACATATCATAACATTGATACTACAAAACAACATATAATTTACCATTGAGCACTTCTTGAAAAAACTGGCTCTCACAAGATTTCTGTATCTCAATCCAACTAAAGTTATATATTACAAACCAAACAATCAGAAGCAAATTGTGTCAAAACACAAATGAAACCTAACAATATTTACAAGAGGTTAAGGTCATCCAACACCAATATACCCCGTGTAGGGTGGTACGTACACAGGTCTTATCCTTACCTTGTGAAGATAGAGGAGATTGATTCTGATAACCATACGAATGATTACGAAGTAAAAATTTTACATGTTTCTAAGCAATGAGGAAAGGCAAAATAGTCAGCATGAAGGAATCATAAGTGAATGTTGCTGAGCCAGAATATCTAGTATCCTTCTCCTTGAATTTCTCTGTCAATCCCTGCAAATATACATGACTTTGTGAGAAGTGAGAACCGAGTTATTCACTTCGCGAACTCTCTTATTGGACTGACATGACATGCTTAAGATCAAAAAATGTAAAGGATATGTTTGATATTTATATACACTAGTTTCTGGGCACGTGCTTTGCATGTGTGTTCTATGTGAATTTTTATAGATAAGTTAGCTAAAATTCTATAAAAACATGTATAGAAAAACATGTAGTGGCATGGGGACAAAATGGTAATCCAACTTTTGCCTAACATTCTTCCCACTTTTAGTTATATATGATGATATGATATGATTTTTCAATTTGAGCCAATAAGATTCAATAGTCTTCTTTATGATCTTAAAGTTTGAGATTGACTTCCCCAAGGCCAAGCTCAAGTGGCAAAGCGTGGAGGATTTGTGGCTGAGGTCACAGGTTCAAGCCCCATGCAAGGTGAAGCCCGGTATTTAAGTGGAGATGGGTAGAGGGATGGGCCCATTATCCATCGAGTTTAGAAGATTGTGGTTGGTCCAAAGGGCGGGCCACAGATGGATTTCTCGATTAGAAAAAATAAAATAAAAAAAAGTTTGAGATCAACATTCTCATTTTACCTTCAATGAACCTTTCTTTTAAGAATAACATGAGATGTTTTAAGACCAGAAGATATAAAGGGTATTTATTATTTATTATATGTTAGATACACCTGTTACTTCTCTACTTCTACGAGGTAGGGTAAGGTCTACGTACACTTTACCCTCCTCAAACAACACTTATGGGATCGTACTGGATATGTTGTTGTTACATAAAGTGTAAATCTTTTAGTTTAAGACGACAAGATTCTAATGTTTCTTTACGATCTTAAAGTTTGAGACCATCATTTTCACTTTACCCTTGACGAACCTTTCATATAAGAATGACATGGCATGTCTCAACACCATAAGATATAAAGGGTATTTTTGATATGTTATATAAACCTTTTATGGAAGACAACAAGATTCAAAAGTACTCTTCTTTGCCATCTTAAGTATGTAACGAGTCAAACTAAGACGCATATGATGAAATGGAATGGATAAAAAGAAGCTTACCTTAACAGTGAGGCAGCACCTAAATCAAGCCCATGAAACAAAAGGAGAAAACACTGAAGTTAGTAAAAATAGAAGAAAACAACAACAATAACATACCAGTGGAATCCCACAAGTGGAGTCTGCGGAGAGTAAAATGCATGCAGACCTGACCACTACCTCATAGAGATAGAGAGGTTGTTTTCGAAAAACCTAAAAATAGAAGAAAACCAGAAGAAAAATAATGTAAAGGAACATACTCAATGAAGTTATCATATTCAATGGCTTTATTCATTCCACCAGTTTTGTCAAACTTGGACACCAGCAACTCCAGAACAGGACCATATATAGCATATCCAAGGCTATGTAAGGCCTCTCTTAATTCAGAAGAATCAATTTTTCCACTTCTATCCTTGTCAAATCTCTCAAATATTCCCTACAAAAAATCAAAAGTTTCAATAAGATATAGCATATTGTATTTATATACTACCATTTGCTTTCCACTTTAGTCGTTTTCCTTTTTCCTCTTTTTTCTATATGTAGTATCTTCTGCTTATGGGACTTGATATTTTGAGATGAGATTATTCTGGAAACAACCTCTATCTCTATGAGGTAGTGGTTACGTCTGCGTACATTTTATCCTCCCCAGACCCCACTTGTTGGGTTCCACTGGGTATGTTGTTGTTGTAATAACATATAGTATATAAAGAAACACATCTCTCAACTTTGAGAAGTAGTAAATACACAAAGTAATCCAAAGTTATGTTGCTCGCGACACTCTAAAAATACTGTCACACTCATGTCTATCATTAAAAAATACGCTATTTTGAAGAATTTAACATGCATTGTGAAGATAGAGGAGGATCGATATTTTTAAGAGTCCGAGTAACATAGGTCCAAAAGACAACTATGGGAATTTCAACTTCAACTCACCCTCCAATTTTGAAGACTATAGAAAACTGCAGTGAATTCTTTGGGACCTGCTTCCATAAAAAAAAAGTTAGATCATCGATAATAATGAAAAGAGTTAATGGCCAAAAAACACCTAAACAATTACTTTTTTACGAGTTTTATACCTGTAACTATCTGTTGTTTTGTATTTAACTATCTAAACTATCACTATTTCAAAAATTTTATACCTCAACTATTTATTATTCTATTTAATTAACAAATAATTAAAAATGTTCCACTCTAATTCTATCTAAAAAGTATTTCTTAGTCAACACGCGTTTATAAGGCCCCACTAATGGCCTTAAGATTACTATATAACATAATCCCCCTCGGAAAAATCACATAACTATCCCATATTTAGAAAATTAATTTTAGAGGGTTGAGTAGTAGTGTTGAGTAGTAGTGTTTTCTTTCTAGCATGTATTGTCATTATTTTATTGTTTATGTGTTAATTGTATTATATTTTCATATTGTCATGTGCTTTCTTTTACTTCTGGTCATATCTAGTTCTTTCTGCTTATGGGTTTCCAGGAAACAGCCTCTCTACTTAGGTAGTGGTAGTACATTCTACCCTCGCCAGACCCCACTTGTAGAATTTCACTGGATATGTTGTTGTTGTTGTTTGTTTATGGTGTTTCTTGTTTAACAGGCCTTTTAAAGAATATTAATCAAGAATGTTTGTAGTATTAAAAAATAATTATTACTAAAAATCAAAATTAAAGAAATAATTACATTTTCCTTGAAAATCAAGAATGACAAATATTTTGAAACAATTATTTTATTAATTTTTTACACTATTTTGAACATACCATATAACTTCACCCTAAGAAAAATAAACCACTACTAACCTAGCATTTGATCGTAGATTATGAAAATAATTTTTAAAAATTTATCATTAAATCTCTATTAATTAATGAAATTTCATCATATTATCAAATATTTTCATGTTCCCAAAAAAATTGGGTCCCTTAAATTTTTACTCACAAAATTTTAATTTTTTGCTTAGTAAAATGCATGAAGAATTCAAATTTTCAAATTTTAACTTCAAAAGTTATAATCAGCATGATTTCTATAAAATTAATCGAGATGATCACAAACTACGAAAAATGAAACAGAAGAAGAAAAAAACTGTAAATTTTTACCAATTTTGCTGATATTTGTATTGGTGAACAGATACATAAGCAGATGAACAGTTCGCAATCCAAAGCTCTGATTACACGAAGAAAGTGCCTTCTGCAATTCCTTATCATCGATAAACCCACTACCATCCTGATCCGCCATTTGAAAGCAAGACATCACAGTTGGGTCGATTCCCGGTGGAAAGATCGACGGTACCAGAGATGAAAACGGGTTAGATCCGTAAGGATCCGACTGAGCTGGGTAACCACTGTGGACTTGTGGTGGACCGCCGTAGGGTACTGGAGCTGAACCGCTGTATGGAGTGGAGGAGTATGGCTGAGATTGTGGTGGTTGTTGGCCGTAGTTGTAGCCGGAGGGATTGGGAGGGTAACCGGACATTTTTTTTTCGCCGGAGAAATTTTGAAATTGCTGTGAAGTTATTTTCAGAAAAATGGCAGATTTGATATAAATATTACTTGTACGAGTCAACCTTAATAAATATTGTTGACTTTTATGCCACGTCAACTTTAATAATTGAGTAATTTTAAATTTATTTGACTTATACCACCCACGGATGCGGCACAGCACAGCCATGAAGCTACTCCTTTGATCAGAAATCTCGAATTCAAATTCCAAAAATAAAAAAATTCTTAATTGAGAGTGCTCCTCCAAATGAAGTCTTACGCAACACGAATCTAAATTCGAACTCCACTATGAATATCGAACATCAAAAATAATAATAATAAGACAGAAATAAACTAAAAAAGTGTAATTAATAACAAATAACCATCTTGATATATACATAAGCAAAATTTCATCTTATTCCCTTTATATGCCGGTTAACTTACACACATCTCGACTAATTTACAATCCGCGCAGCAAAACTCCTAGGTTAGGTTCCATTCTAGGAGGCAAAAATAAGGAAAATAAAATAATTCTTTTTGCTAAATTTTCCAACAGCTCCACTGGGCAAGCAGGTGCCAAACTAATAAAAGCTTCATCTAAGGAAAAAGGAAACTTGGCTGAATGTCCAGGCGCAAATTGGACATTAAGATAAAATTGGTGTCGGTTGCAGTTCTTGCTTAGTGAGATCAGGTCACCTGTCGATGACATAGTTTAAAGACCGAATTCATTTGATTTCTAAAAAGGATTACTAATCCATAACTTTTCAAGGAATCCTTCATTTTCAATCTTTTATACCTTGGTCTCGTAGAAACAAGTCAGAAAGATTGACAAATGGAGAATCACCTGATCTAATTCGTTCTCAATAGACATGAGATGATGAGCAGGGCTGAAAGCACCATCACTTTGTAGAAGATGAATGAATTTTTTACCATCTGGGATGTGATTCTCCATAGGCTCTCCAATAATCTTGCCCATAGTATCTACTACTACTTTTACCAAATGGAGAACTGTAAAAGTTAGATTGTCTTCTAGACGAGTTGGTCCTCTCAAATGGAGATGAGTAAGAACCAGAAGGTCTGCAAGAGCTGCTGTATCTTGTGCTTTCCCTTTGTACATCCCTCACTTCCTCTTCTAGATCATGCTTTGCACGCTGCAACACAGAAATAAAAGTTAGTAACTTACCACACATGAGCTATGATGCTCGAACCCTCCAAAAACTTTAGTTTTTGGAGGATCTGGCACAGCTGCGGTAGCATTTCTGGGGAGTCCGAGCAGCACAGCACAGGAGAAACAATAAACTCTTTCCCAATTGTCTTTATCAATTTTCATTTGTCCCAAAAACATACATCTTTCCTAACATGGCAGTTTACATATAAACTTAGAATTTTGTGACATTTTTAAAGATTCTCTGTTCTTTTACAACAAATCTAATCATCAAGAATATTCTACCGGATGTTAAAGTCTAAATCTGCATGGAATACACATGATAGTGCCGGAGAAGCATATGATCAATAGTGTACCTTGTCGGAATTTGAGAGAACTGCATAAGCCTCCCCAATCAACTTGAATAGCCTATCAGCGTCATTGCGAACAGTCTCAGAGATCTCTTTCCACAGCCCTCCATCTTCCATGGCGTCGCTCCTTGCCAAAATTTGACCCACCTACATGAACAATATAATGATTAAGGAGTACAATATCAACTATTAATTCAAACTCTGAACTCTAAAAAGCATCCGACTTGGACCTTGTCAGGATGATGTCTGAGGGCTGCTTTTCTATATGCCTTCTTGATGTCAGATTCTGTATCAGATGACTTGATTCCCCTGCCAAAGAGAATTTAAGGTCACCAATTAGCTCAAATAATTAAGAAAATTTCACAGATATTCAGGGAGCAAAGGACCCAAGAGGTATACACTAACTCTAGCTAAACACAACACCGGAGTATCATCTACCAGATTCAAAATCTTCAGTCAGAAACATTGACCATGTGAATCTGGTAGATTTCAATGTAGAACAAGAAGTTTCTCAGATTCAAATAGTCAATTTTTAACAGAGGAAATTTCTACACAAAAAGCAAGGTAATACTACATAAAATGCAAGAAATTAATGCACACTTTGTATCAGGGAAGTACTGCACCAACCACATAAAAGCAGAATATGCATTTTCAGACTAGATATAAAGCTGCAAATAGCCAGTAGGTATTGGCTCTATGGTACAAACGTGGTTATCATTGCACAAAATAGTATCTTTAGGCCCAACACAAAAAGGCTTTATCACAATGTTCCTTCTTCCAAACACCACTGTATGTGATTGGATTAGTATATAGTACACTTGTAATTACACTTATAATTAGTATAAGCCCTGTATTGGACTATTATAATGGATAATGCAAGAGTACACTTATAATTTGGCTAAAATTAGACCTGAAAAAGTGAACAATATATGAGACAAACAAAGTTTCCATGTACAATCAATTGAAAACATCCATTTGAAAGTGCTATGTAATGCAGGGACAGTGAAGAAACAAGGATATTCGACTTGGAAAGGATGGAATGCCTAATAACAGCAAAGAATGGCAAGCCTCATGCAGTCACCTTCAATTCATTTACTCTCATTGAAAAGTTTCTCAGTTTATCAAAATCATATCTATGAAGGAAATCAATGGTAATCGGAATGAGATTTGAACTTACAAAATAAGATAAAGATCCAATGGCGTTCCTCTTTTAGCCTTCTCCTGAATTGACGAAAGCTGCCGCCGAGTTCGCTTTGCTTCTTTAGCACTGCATCCATTTGACTTATCCAGTGCCTCAGACTGTCGAGTCCTTTCTTGTGACTGAGCTTCCTGAAGGGATATCAGCCTCTCAAGATCATTTGCAGCATGCCCATAGTCTCTAATCATCTCATGCAAGGTAGCCCTCCTAGAAACAGCCTGGCAAATTCAGAAGACCGAGCAGATCAGGTTAAAAGTCCACTTCAGACACAAAAATTAGAATGGCTGTGACAACATGGACAGCATATTAATGCTACAATCTCGAGGAGCAGGTCCCTATAGCAATACCAGCATCAAATGTGTGGTGTAAATCAATAGCAGAGCATCCACGATAAACTACAGCTGAGAGGGGCTTAGAAATCTTAACTGACACTACAACTTCCACAAATATCACCATTTTTACCTTTTACAAGATATTTTTCACAAAGTGATGGTACATGTCAACCTAACTGAAATGGTCAAGTATCTAGAAAAAATCTTCTGCTGTTTTGGTGTTCTCCTTTCCCGCTTCTGCTATATGTGTTGATCCAGTGTTTAAATAGTGGAGTTACAATAAATTGTTTTTATTCTAAGCCCTGTAGATGCAGAGGCTGAGAACTTCGTTTGTTTCTTTTAAGACATAGATTCATATTTTTTTAAGGAAAAAAAGGGTGAAAATAACATAATAAAAATGATATCACATGACTTACTAAAAATAAGAATTAGGAAATTATTAATAGAGGACAACAACAACATACCCAGTAGAATCCAAAATTATTAATAGAGAATGACAATAAATATTTTAATTTGACAGATTGAGGAAATCACAATATCAGGGTGCTTTTCTGACAGGATGAATAAGTTTACCAATCTCTGGCATTTTCAACCCTATGGAAAATTTGTACAAGAAAATCTACATAAAAAAGGCAATTCTTAAATCAAATCTAAAATATAATGATGTCTTCTTTTTCTACTTCTCCTTTATAGTTGAGAACTTTCAGGAGGAAAAGAGAATGTGCATACAAATCTAGGGATGGTCGTATATCTTAATTGTCCAGCAGGCTCTTACACCAGTTATGGTCGTCCCACAATGAAAGAACCTATGGAGCACCCATTCAAACAATCATCTAACAGTAGCAGTAAAAAAAATTTCTTTTAATTACATTAGCAGTACTGGGAAAAAAATCTTATGTTCCTATTATTTTCCTTTCAAATTAATTTTGACATTTAGTTTTGGTTTTGCCTTTACTGGTTTGGGTGTGTGTGGAATTGGGGCGGGGGTTCAAAACAATAATTTTTTTGATCGGTAAACAAGTCATTTTATAAATAGGATAAAATCAGACACTGAAAGGTGATCGAGAAGTACAAGGTTGGGCAGTCCCCAAATGCTAAAATAACAGAAAAAGGGATAACCTCTACACAAAAGAAACTACTCGTTAAACGAGTTAATGACGTCTACAGTTTGTGTATCTCATATACATCATGGACTTTGCACCAAAAAAGCCTTCCTCTCCATAGAACCCAACACACACGTGCTGGAACTGATAAAGTTCTTGCTGAAGCTTGTATTCATTCTCTAATCCTAATACTTATAGGAGTGACTGCTTACTCCAATAAACAATGTCTAGTAAGGTAAGACGTGGAAACATAGCAAAGGCCTCAAGATTAATAGCATTGTTACTCTTCCTGCTGCATTACAGCTTAACATATTGTAAAACCATCCAGATCTATTAAGTTCCTGTTCACAATATCCTTTCTGACACCTTATTTAAGATTTCATATTTAAGGAGGGGAACTTACTAAGGTTATAGAAGATAGTTAGAAAGAGAGAAGCAAAAGTCTTCTTAGAGCATGTTAGTGAACAAACCTTTGTGTAGTTCCTGTCAAGAGCAATGGCAAGACTGCAATCTGCAATGGCATCAACAATTTGACCAAGAGCTTGGTGAGCAGCAGCTCGATTGCAGAAACAGATAGCTGCAAAAGGACGCGACTCAACACTGCTGGATATGGCAGCAGTATAATGTTCAATAGCTTCCATATATTTTCCAGATTTGAATGCCTCGTTTCCGGCTTTCTGTTTTAGAGAGGAAAACAATAAACTACTTCAGTAAAGCTAGTTGAAGCAGAACCAAACTGACCCAAAAAAAAAAAACACACACTAACAAGAACGAGTGGAATTCTACAACCACAAAGGGGGGAACAAATAGTCAATAATTTTGGTCAACCATAAGACCAGATGGAATCCTAAAACAACAGGTAAATACCTTGCGATGCAAAAGTTCACGAATAGTGGCTGCCAGAGGAGATGATGATTCCTGGGTCGTGATTCCAGATCTACAGAAAGGTTGAGCAAATTACTCAATATCATTCCTGAAAGCAAGAAGAGGAGGAAGAGTTTTGAACATGTTTCTTGAAAGTTCAGGTTTACCTTTTCCCAACAGAAACCATTTGCTCTTGTTTCTCAATCAAGTCAAGGGCCGTCTCAAGCTTTCCAAGATGGAAGTATGCCCTGGACTTGAGGAGCCATCTCCAAAGCATCAAAGAGGAGCTTTTGCTATCGACATAATTTAAGTTTATGAGGTCAGAAGTAAAGTTCTTTTCAGCAATATCAAGAGAATTTTCGCACAGCTCAATCACTTCATTATACATCTGCAGCTGTAGAATATTACAGTAATAACACAAAATTCAGAATCAAGTTGACATAAGTTCTAATGTTTTATAAGTTACGTAGTTTAAAAAGAAAAAAGATATTCAAAATTTATAATAGAACTACAACACACCTTGCAAAGAGCCTCTCCTTTCATTTCAAGTAACTTTTCTGAATAGCAGCTGATAGACAAGGCTTCATTGGTAGTCCCAAGTGCACTTTTTGCTGCATCTGGAGTTCTTTGTTGCAAAAGCTCGGCACAGCGATGCAAATATTCAGAAACTTTCTGCCACCAGTAAGTAACCCAATCAGAAGTTCACCAAAATAATTAAATTTTGTAGCACACTCTAGGTGGGATAACAAGCCTGGAACTAAAACAACAAAATCACACATTTGTCCTTCTCCAAGCATTTTATCCCAGGAGAAGGATTTTATCCCAATTCTTTTAAGAAATACACGTTTAAAACTGGAAATATAATTTTTTCCAAATTTATCCAGTTTGACGAAACACATATTATAAAAGAACCAACTTATACTTGTAGTGTCTTACTTTTGATTAATATCATATCTTCAATTATTTATGGTGTTCTGGTTGTTGCACTATTTTGCCTTTGTTACCATTTCCTTATTAGTTGCTATGTTTCCTTCATAGTCGTTTTTTCCTTTCATACTACTTTGATTTGTTGAACTTTGGTAGAGTGTCCTTCACAAACAACCTCTCTGCCTCCACAAAATAGGGGTAAAGTTTGCGTACACTTTATCGTCTTCATATCCCACATTCCCACTTGTGGGATTTCATTGAGTATGTAATTTTAAATGAACCGCCTGATTTCGCGCAAGCCAACTTTAATCCAAATTCAATTCCACTTTCCTTTCTAAAGGCCTACTCGGACAACTTATGGCAAGCACTACTTCAATGTTTGGTAGGAGGTGGGAAGGAGAGTATATTCTATAATATGGGTTTCAATTCTTACGACATCATCAGTGTAAATACAGTGCATAAACTTGGTATAAACTGATTGAGCGCTACTGGAATTTAATAAGGGGGGGGG
>DF357450.1:89256-110791 GCA_000787875.1 Solanum virginianum | reverse complement strand
AATTAAACCCCTTACATTGCAGAAAAGAAATTTCACTCTCATTTTTGTTTCAGAGTTAAAATTCTCCCACTGGTTCTTGGTTCTCCATCTTTAAAGTTCATGTCAAAAATTAGATTTCAGACTTCTTTTGGGACAGTACCAATTTCATCATTGATCCTTTGTCCCTACACTGCCTTCTTTTCCTTTCCTGCTTTCTGATCAAGCTTAATCAACAGCGCATATGCTTCTTTTATACATTCTTTGAGATCAATCCCGAAGTGCTGGCTCAAACTGATCATGTTTTTGGACCCATTCGGAGGCAGTAGCTTCTACATACCCTCTTGAGAGCTTCTATCAATCTGAATTGGAATTGGCTCTGCATCTGCATACATGACCACCATCGCATCGGAGAAATCCATCTCCTCCTCTGTTATCTGTTTTTTGCTTGCAGCAGCCTTTCCCATAGTCTACGCCTCCACCTCTTTTGTCCTCTCTAACTGAATCTTTGCATGCTTATTGCCTCACTTCGCCAAACTACAAGTTTCCTCCCCACATTCATATCAATTTCCTTTGCCTCATCGAAATTTACATAATTACAAGCCTTTGAGAAGTTCCTCTCCATCATCATCTCAGTAAACAGTTTTGTTAAATTCCATTTAAAAAGGCCCTACTTAGTAGCTGCATAAGGAGGATCTTTGGGCTTCAGAGAAATTTCATTTGTCTTGTCAATAATGAGACCATTTGTACGCCCGTCAGAAATTAGATCATATGCCCCACTCCACTTCATTTCACATGCGAGATTTTTGGGCCTCTCACTATGTAAGAGGTTATGTTTTCCCCAATTCACATTCAACCTGGAGACTGCCTCAAACAGTGTCATTATCACCCTAATATATCTGATCGTCTTCATATCCCACATTCCCACTTGTGGGATTTCATTGAGTATGTAATTTTAAATGAACCGCCTGGTTTTCGACAACATTGGACTTCGTTCCTTCTCCACATAAGGTCAGTTTCCATGCCCCCTCTGGTCGGCCTTGACTCTTGACTTCTCTGATATGTCGCCAGTAACTCACACTAGATCGGAAGGGTGTAAACAAGATCGTCGTTGGCTACTTCAATAGTCACCGGAATCTTTTCCTTCACCCTATCACCCTATTTCTTGCCCATCTTATGTGGTTTTTTAGCTCGGTTCTTCCTCATTCTCGAACCATCTGCCATATGCATACTGAATCTCTTTTATCGTCTTCGAGTTCCATAAATGCAGGGGAAGGCTCATCACTCTGATCCAGAACCAATCAAGCCTAAATGTATCCGATAGTGCACCTTTTGTCAGCAATCACCATTCAAGGTCTAGACACTGACCATGTCTCCTCCATTCACCCCTGAGGATATGCTCAGCGTCTCTTCTCATCTGGAACTCCACGATAAAAAGGAAGCCATTCATATCATAAGCCTGGAAGTTAAGGACTTCTTTCCAGGTTTGACTTGTCCATCTCCTCATGTAGTTTTGGGTAGGGGTTTCTTCTCCTCCCGTAAATCTTCCGACCAAACATCTACTAAACAAAGCATTCTCCTCCTGCTCTGGAGTTTTACTTCGTATTTGTTGGATCTAGAATCTATTTGTTATTTGTAATAGCGCTTTTTAATTTCCCTTTCCGGTAAAGATTTTGCTTATAAAGATCCCATTAGTGATGGTCTCATCCTTTATACCCCTCATTAAAAGTATTTTATGGAACTATTACAAATTTGTTAGGAAGGTTGGCAGATACGACTGATATAAATCTTCCCTATTTATTGAACTTTTGATAACAATAAATGTAGGTTGAGACATCCCTGAATTTCTACAACTTAAAGCTCTTTCCCCAGTTGTCAGAGGCTTAACAAAACCTTCTGCAAAGCCATAAAAGAGCACCCTTTTTATGTGCCATTTTCCTCATGGATAATCTAGTGCTCCCCACACATTCATACCACTCCCCCATTGCTGACGACGGTGTTATGTCGTAAGCCTCCCACCACAACAATTCGAAAAGCAATACCATTGTCCATCTCGAAGAAGAAAAGAGATGGATAGAAAGAGACAAAGAAAGAAAAAGGGACAGCTCTGGCAGTGTAAGACCACCGGAGGGGTGTTGAGAATCCGTGTCTGAGAGCATTCTCCGTCGTAGCATGGAGTTTATCAGCCTTTCAAATGCTATGGTCAGTTAAAAATATTTTGTGTTCCTAGAGCATAATGGTGTGTCAAGCATGAATACCAAGAAGATATGTTATTTCCCTAAATAGACTCTTAGCAAAATCAGAAAGAGAAATTCATTCAAAAATGAAAATCTTTTATGTTCCTCTACATAACACACCATTTTCTTTTCAATAAATTCCCATCTTAGTAATTAAGCATCTTTTCATTGAACATTTAATCCATATTCAGGCATTCCAAAAGACAAATTTACGTTAAGCATATATCATCACTATTCTAAAACAAGTAATTGACAACACCACGAACATTCTCCCATCGAATTAAACCTAGTTTGACTAGAATGTTAATGAAAAGTTTAACAGTAAGCTTTTTCATTAACATTCTAGTCAAACTAGTACTGTTTTATGGATAATAGAAACAATTACCATTCTCAAAAAAAAGAAAAAAAGAAAAAAAAGCTTAACAGTAAGAATCAAATTACAGTTACTGAAGTTCTGCATAGATGAATGAGTAGAGTAATTAGATGTGAAGAATTTATGCCAAGATTAAGGCTGCATAGAAAAGTAGTAGTCCACAATAATAACAACATATCCAGTCTAATCCCATAAAAAGATATATTCAAAATCAACATATCCAGTCTAATCCCATAGAAAAGATATAGTCAACATCATTTTGAATTAGTAAAAATCGGAAAGATTTACCATTCAAAGAAATAGGTAAGCATTAGGACTGGTGGGAGCATCAACTCCATGAGAAAAACAAAAATTGTTCACCTGTGCTTTTTGCAAGCCTTCTGCTGCTTCAATTGTAATTCTCCTATCCAGGCACAAATTAATTCTTGATACCAAGCAATTGTTGTAATGCTTATTTGCTTCTTCGACCTCACCAAGAACGAGATAACAACTGGCATGCAAAGATTGTCAAGATATATAAGTTTGTGGACAAATAACCCACTCATGAAGGAAAAGATGACAGTCTTATAAAAGAACACACTGCATTGGGTTCAACACTCAACTGATTTCTGTCTAAAATAAGGAAATTGAATCAGATGATGATAATAACACACCTAATGATATCAATAACCCTCAATTTCTATTTTTCTCCATACTACAAAAATTTCCACTTGATTTAATCCAGCACCTTTGTCGGAGCTAATATCATGTTGGAGTATATGGCCATCTCACATAAAAGCTTGAGTTGCAAGAGAGAGTACAATTTTATTTATCCAATTATGTCTTCAACATTTTCTGTTGGTGTCTTTTTAATGAAAAGGTAGTTACAGTCAGTGTTAGATATGTAATATTCATGATATAAACATCACATGCCACATGTAGAAACCTTACTTTGCTGCTCTTAGTTTTACTTTAAGAAAATGAGGATCTAAGGCAGCTGCAGATGCACAATCACTGATGGCTTCCCTCATCCTTCTAAGTGACATTCGTGTGGCAGCTCGATTGCTGTAGCATAACAAAAGAGGCTCCAGGCAAGAGCCTGAAGTTTCTGCAGCAGAGACCGATTGGATACCCTTAGTGTACAAGTCCTCAGCTTGCGAAAGATTTCCAGCCTTATAGGCTTGATTTCCCCTGATTCAGACAAAATCAATGTAAATATGAAGGACAAGTTCATAATGCTAAATGCCAGAATGTGATAGTTCCAGAAAAAGCCAGAACACAACCATAATGATGAAACCATTGCAACAAAAGTGAAAACCAAA
Source organism: Solanum virginianum (assembly GCA_000787875.1). Classification (NCBI taxonomy): domain Eukaryota; kingdom Viridiplantae; phylum Streptophyta; class Magnoliopsida; order Solanales; family Solanaceae; genus Solanum; species Solanum virginianum. The sequence continues at coordinate 106,904 of DF357450.1, read as the reverse complement.
AGCTCAAAGGAAATCATGACAATGCATAGCAATTTCACCAAAGAGTAGCTCAAAGATATTGGTACCTGATCCGCCACTTTTCACAGGCTTCACTGCCCAGCATTTCATGGTCTTTGTCCACTTTAGACACGTGTATTCCTTGATTTCTCATATGAGATCTAACTCCGCATGGGATGTCTGCTGAACTTTTGCTACCAAAGGAAAAATGTTGAACTGCATCAGTGGAAAACTCGACTTTTCTGTGATTCAAGTTGTTTGAACCACTATCAACTTTCAATTTGTATTTTTTCCTATATTGACGCCTTATGGATGATAACCCATCTTGAGCAGAAGGCGAAGTATAGGAACTAAAATCTCTCCGAGTATCAGAGTCCTTTCCAGAATCAGTCCCAGAAAATTTCTCATTTCCTTCTCCACATTTCTTGTGAGAGTCATTGAAGACAGGTCTGTCTTTGTTAGCAACCACATCCTCCTTGGTTTCAGTTGCCCCAGTAGAGTTATCAGCAGAAGTAGAAAAATTTGTATCCTGATATGGTGAAAAATCCATAGGTGAACAACATCCAGAAGACTGATCATTGTGTGTGGAACTGTTTCCGTTAGAACGATCAGTCTGCCTAGCTAACCTCTGCACTAAGGTTTCTTGCCTCGTTGACTTCTTCTTTTTCAATTTTTTGTCCCTCAATCTGCTACTTTTTCCACCACGTAACTCTTCATTCATTCCGGAAAATAAATTAGCAGTAAAAGAAAATGATTTACTTGAATTGGATGCAGTACAATCAGAAAAGGACTTCCCAGGTATAAATGGTGTGCTTGGAAAGTTGAATTCTTCTTTCTTCTCATCTTGATGGACAGAAGGTGCTTCCTGGGTATCAACTTTGCGCTGAAAACCAAAACTCTCTGGTGTAAATAATGGAAAGGGCATCTTATCCCTCTCCATGTCACTATTTAGACGATTCTGCGGCAATTCATTTGAGACACCAAACTCATTGTTAAAATTTATTGGCTGATTTTCTTTCCCAGAGATTCCACCTGAGAAGCTAAATGAATTTATTTGCTCACTGGAAAGACCAAATTTAGAATTTGTATCTACTGTTTCTCCAGGCATCCTTTTGTCCTTACTCCCCTTCAGTGAACTAGCAAAATTTTCAACAATTTCAGATGTGCAAGCTTTCTTGGCATTTGATTCTCCATCAATTGTATCAGCTGTATCAAAACCAGAGCTACTAACAGGATCTTTTAAATTGACATCCTTGGGAAGATCACAAGAATTACAAACACCATTTTCGGTTGAAACATTTGAAGTACTTAGGTTAACTCCAAACACAAATACATTCTGGATGTTGACACGTGACCTTTCATTCAAACCATTGGTCTTCTCAGCACCATTAACCAGCGCTGGCTGGCCAATGTTCAATGAATTCATCTCATCAGAGAGTTTATAAATCGGGTTTTTTGGTAAGTTAGTGTCTACAATGTTCCTCCTAGTAGAATCGAATGTAACCTTCCCATCAGAATCTGAGTCACTTTTTTGGGCCTTCCGACAACCACAGTGATTTGGGGATCTTTTCCCTACTAAAATTCTCATCTTCACCAACTTTTCCATCCTCATTCACTTTGTTCTTCGCTTTGATGCCACAACCAAAATCAAATGTGCCATTCAGTTTTGGACCCTGATGCTGTGCCCCCCTGTATGCTTCATCTTTATTACACACTCCATTTCCTAAGTCAAAGTTAGGTTTACTGGCACCATTACTAGCACCAAACACAAAGTTAGCATTCAATTTATCTGATTGCAATGTACTTCCATTGGTAACTTTTTCAAAGTGGAAACTACAAGACTGCTCATTTTTATGAGATTCACTTGAGCAATTATTGACCTCATCACCTTGTGGTTGTCCTACATTGCCCCTAGACTTCCTCTGTCCAAAGTCCAGTTTCAACTTTGAATTACCATTGATCTCACTACATTCAGGCTCCTTGTAAGACACATTCGGATTGGACACCGAGCTGTTCTTACTTGTTTGATCACCATTCTTGCTCTTCAAGTTAAGCTTAGTGCTACTGACATTATTAGCTCCAAAAACAAAACCCAAATTATCCAAACCAGATAAATTCTTACTAGCATCAAAAACGAAACCCTCATTACCATCTTTTCCAGTTCTACAGCCTCCCATTCCCTCCACATTCTCAAAAGATGCTCCATTTTTTTTGCTCAGCACTTCCCCTGAATTCACAGCAACACCACTCTTATTAGCACCAAAAACACCACCTACACTCTCCAAATTCGTATTCAAAGTAGAATCACTCTTACCAGCAGAAAAACCAAAGCCCACATTGTCACTTCTCCCCAAGCTACCAAAGCTCGGAAACCCATTTACAGTACCAGTACTACTAACCTTGGGAACCGGGTCGACCCGATTAAAACTCGATTCCCTCGAGTCGACAGTATGAGGACCCGATTGCTTCCTCATTTTCGCGAGCCTCGGTTTCCGCCTTGATCGAACCGGAAACTCCGAACCCCGTTTGGAAACCGCCGCTGCCGACGACGAGGACATCGAACAGGAGCAATCAAATCCTGCATCGAGCTTACAACTACTTGAAGAGTTGGAATCAGCGTTAGGTTTAGATGATTGAACAGATGAACTGAACGAAGATCGGAAATCTGTGACGGTGGCCGACGACGACATAATCCGATGAGATACTGGGGTTATCGGAAAAAATCCCAAATTTGGGGATTTAGGGGGTTTAGGTTAAAATTTGAAATTTTGCTGTGGATTCGAAGGTTTTATGTATGATTAGTTGGATGGGATTTTGATATTATTACTTGCTTTATAACACCATTATTTTAAATTATAAATCAAAATTCTTTAATATTTACATGGTAAGAGAAAAATTTTAATATTAAAGAAATACTTTTAATTATAATAATCCATCTAGTAATTAGAATTGATGTAATTATTAAAGCAATAATTACACCGTCCTAATAATTATTGTGGCTTGTTTGTTATGAAAAATAATGTAACTAAGTAAACATATGATATGTATTTATATTATATAACTGTAGTTTGAAAAAATTACAATTTATAGCTATAGTTAGCGTTTTGTTGTTATTTTCTCTCTTCTCTCTTTCTCTCCCTCTTACATTCCTTGCCCTATAAATAATTAAATATGTATACTAGCTGCATATATATAATTATTTTGACAGATATACATAGTCAATTCGACAGATATACATATACAATTCGTCTCTCTCATCTTTTTCTCAATCTCACATACCAGATATACAAATACATATGTATATTAGTTACACATATACGATTATTTGACAAATATACACATAAAATTTAACAAAAATACATAGGCAATTCGCCTCTCTCAATCTCGTTCATCTCTTTCCTTCCCTTCACATCACACAATTGAGATTATGCCGTGTAATTATGTAAAATATAGTTATTTGACTATATTAAATTTTAAACTTAGTCTATTTTTGAAAATTCTCCTTTGTTAATCATGAAATAATTATAATGTAATTGTAAGAGTGTTGTTTGATTGCACAAGTGTAATTATAAGATTTGTTAATTATAATGTAATTACAAGTGATCGTAAATTAAGTTTTGTTAATTGTACCAAAAAAATAATCTTGTGACCTTAAACATGCAATGTGCAAAGTTGATAAATAAATTAAGTTTTCTTAATGCACACATATTAAGAAAAACATTCTAAGATAAAATTTTAACTATACTTTCCACTATTATCCTTTATGAAGTCATAAATATATAGTGTAATTTCTCCTAGAAAATATAAAACTTCAATAAATGAAAGTATAAATATGAAGAAAAAAATTCAAATATTCATCTTGAATTTTGAACAATTCAACTCTTTTAAAACTTACAAAATATATAAAAATTCAATTAATTTAGGACGTTGGGAGTAAGATCTAATAGAGTACATTGGAGGATAAAACACCAAACACTTGGGCCAATGAAATTTGTACAAATCAAGATTGGGCCATTAGGCTTTTTACCATCAATTTTTCCGAGAATTTTCAATTCACAAGGCAAAACGACAAAGATACGTGTTCTCTCTTCCTCTACTACACGTAAACAAAAATCACTCTACCAAAAAATTCAAGAATCCCATAATAGACTGTGGCAGAATTGCAGAACAGTTGATATTGCAGACACCCTTTTGCTTATTCTCTTCATCTTGGTCTGTCTACTAACCCCTTTTAATCTCTAGTTTAGAGGATACATTAAAGTCTGTATTTTATTAATTAACAGGTGCATAAACATGGCCAAGATTGGATTTTTTTTAAAGAAAGTTTGGTTCTTTTTAGTGCTTGCTGCTTATTTTTGAGTGTTTCTCAATGGATAACTTGTTTTCTTGTGATGGTTTTAGCTACTATTACATGATGTTTCATTTGCTTCAGTTATTGTATTGTTTTGTTTTTGCTATGGTTTTTTTCTCTATTGTTTTCAGCATGGTTTCTTTGTGATATTGTATTTGGTTTATATACTTGCTTTTTGATATACTTTACTTGAGTCGAGCGTCTATCGGAAACAACCTGTCTACCTTCGTTAGGGGTGCAGTTCGAATTTTGATTCACATAATTGGAAATAACCATTAGGCTCACGATGAAACCTAGAAATTGATCCCTGATTTTCACTGATTCAAGGCTGTGTACACACTAGCTCTCCATACCTCACTTATGAGATTGCATGGGGTATGATTGTTGTTGTTGGTTCTAGCTAAGTTTTCACCTTCGCTTGCTAGAAGAGGGATTAAGATTAATTCTTGTAAAAATTGCTTATTATATGCCCTTTTATCTCTGGGGTGGAGGAGGGATGAAGAAGTTGTTAGAGCTTCGAAATCACTGAACGTATTTTCAAAGATTCATAATAAAAGTGCAGTCTTTGAATATGTAATATATATGTGTGTGTGGGTCTTTCTAGATGGATGTATGTTTATCAATGTAAGAGGGTTAAGAATAAAGTCAAGACTGAAGTCAATGGTAGGCGGTTGATGGTTGAGGCATAGGAGCACAAACTTGAAGATTCTTTGTTTGATTCCTAGCTGGTGGCGGAGGCTGAATTTCACTAAGGGGTTCAAGTTCAACATGCACATGTATGCATAGTGCTTTATTGGACCTTATATGAACCCATTTCGTCCATCTAGCTCCGCCCCTGGTCTAGCTACAACACTAAGTATGATCCCATCTGCTCTCGACCTGGTGTGCAGGTTTACCTGGCTGCACAGTAGATAAGTCAAGGTACATATGAGTTAGTGCTAACACCACTAATCATTCCCCCCAATACGTTAATAAAAAGACAAAAAGAGACGTATAAGGATATATTGACACAAGATTTTCTTAGAGGACATTATAAAGTATAGGAATTTTTCTTAGGTACAAGCATGTTCTTGTTGAAAGGATTGGAGTGAAAATCGATATTTCACCGCCTTCAGAGGTGGAGTTAGGATTTGAAGCTTATATGCGTGAGGCTAAAGTTATTGGGTTTTAAATTAACAATATGTACATATTCTATGAAATTTTAATATAAGTACTCAGTGTGAACCAAAACTGCTGGATTGGGCTGAATCTGTTACCGAAACTCTTGCTCCGCTTCTGCTTGTCTTCTTGTGTCTGTTAGCGACCAATACTACATGATTATAGAGTTAAGGTGGGCAAGAAAGGTAAGTAGTTCAAGAAATGGTTGAAATTTGTATTGATAGATTGCATGTTAGGTCTTCTATTTGTCTTGTTTGAGATTGGAGAGAAAATAAGCATGAGTAATGGTATACAGTAATGGCAATCGTTTGGTTTCGAAACTTGAGTCTTGATCTGACAAATACTGAGAAGTGCATTGCATCTTCTCTTCCTCATTTGCTTGGCTTTTTAGTGTAGTCTTATTTTGTAGTGTATGTTCACAGTTTCTTGTCCTTGGACAATAATACATGCTGCTGCCATTACAGGGTTTTGAAAGTTCTCTCGTGGGGTTGTGAGCTGGTGAAGATACTTGTTAGTGGAAATCTTAACCGGTGAAGGTACTTGCTAGCGAAAATCTCAACTTCTGTTTTAATTTAGGCAGAATGGAGCACAATACTCTTGGAGCTTCACAAGGTACTTCGGCTTGTTATTAGGTCTCCATTGCTGCCCATCGCATACACCTGGTCTTCTAACAATATTTCTTTTTGTACTAAGGACGATTAATTTATGCATAGGGTTTGTTGCCTTTTATATTTCCAACAGATCATAGAATTGTATATGTCTTTTGGTTTCTGCAAGAGGTTTTAATTCGGGGTTTACATAAAGGCATATCATTGAAGAAGCTAACCCAACAGTTTGAGAACTTAATATTCATCAGAAAAATAGCTAAAAAATGTTGGTTAGCAAAAGTAATAAGGTGGGAATGGATGTGGTGGATTGTATTTTTGGAGCCCAAAAAATTGGACAGGCATCTGAAAATGAAACTCGAACATTCCTTAAGGTTGACGGGCTGTGGAATTTAACCAGTTTTCTAGAGCAGGGGATATCCTCAAAGCACAGGAAGCCATTTCGATAGCTTGCAAAATTTCCTCTCTCTCTGAGAATGAGGTGCATTACTGTAAAATTAAGGGAAAAAGGGTGCTGCACAACATGCTGGCGTTGCTGTATCGGGATGATAATCCATAAGATTAAACCTTTGTCCTACTAATAGTATGAGTCGTCCAGTCTATACTTGTGTTTTTATTAACCAAGAACACACACTTTCTTGGTACTAAAAAAAGGTAAAATCCTCTTCATAGTGGGAGATGATGTATCTACTTGGTTAGGAAATTAACAAGATGTTCTCTTTAGCAAGAGTAAATAATGCCATGCAAAAATTAATAACTCCCCTCTTTCCCAAGAGAAATAATATACTCGTTTCTAACTTTCTTGATCAGTCAAATTCTTGTCCTTAGTTAAAATGTTAATCAAGGCACAACATTGTAAGGGAGAAGAGAGATCCTGCTTGGTCTTTTGGAAATTCTTATCCCTAACTCCGCATTCGACTCTTAAGTTACTTGAAATTTCATTGCTCTTTAAGTTCTGGAACATATTATCCGAACGAGATGTCTATGTCGTTTGATTTTCTGGTGGTTAGTATTAATATATACTGAACTTGACCCACTAATGATATCTTGATAAAAGAATTAATTTGAGAAGTTCTCCTGTTAGTAGTAGGATAAAATTTTCTCTGAAGGACAAAGTGGGGGGTCTCAAGGCTGTACCAATTGCGAAGTATATGCCTTAGCTACTGAAGCCAAGAGAGCAACATAGGCTACCTAATTGGATCTATTTTAGAGCTTTCTGTAAAGAAGATTTAAAAGCTTGGTAAATGCAATAAATTTTGTTCAAGCATTTGTAATTTTTTGTTGACTGGATAATCCTTGCTTTGTCATGTACTTAAAGATAGCAATTTCTTCTTGATAGAAGGTTAAGGTCAATACCGAAAATCAGAAGAGGAGAGACAGAGAGGTGTGTGAGTGTGGAATAAACTAGTTCCTTGTACTGGGCTTAACAACATTTCTAGATGCCAACTTGAAGATAGTAAATCTTATATTAAAAACAGAACCTTGAAAGTATAAGGATTTTGTGCATCCAAAATGTAGTGTTTTTTTTTTTTTGGCGAAGGAAGGAACAATAAACACGGGATCATTCTCTTTTGTCAAAGAAAGAGCTCTAATGCACTGTCTCCCAGGGTAGTTATCAAAACTTCTGTAAACTGTCTCCTGGGGTAGTTATCAAAACTTCTGTATATCACCTTTCCATGAATTTTCTCGTCGATATAATGTATTTGAGGTTTTCTCAAGCTTCGCAATTGTCCGATTAGATGATAATAAATTGTGTCTGATCTTAATCAATTCCCATTGTTGCCAAAAAAAAAAAAAGATGTCTTTGCCTTGACATGACATATCTTTAGCTGCAGCTAAGAGTGAAGGCATTGAGTCCTATGGAAAAATGCAACAGGCTTCTGGGGAGGAGACATCTGAAGTGAATCAAGGTCAAGGTGGTAAAAACGTCGCAGCTGATGTGGCCCCAGAACATGAGAAATCTCATGGAGACGTAAACATGGAGGCGGATATCACTGTGGATGACGTAATAAGAGCCGGAGGTCTAGGAGCAAGAGATGATTTAAATAGTGTTCTTCCTGTGGCATCTGATACCACTGACTTCGAAGCTTCTATTCGTGATGCTTGGGACTATGAAGGGCAACGTGAAAGCATTGCTCGACCAGGCCTTGGCTGGACAGAACCTGCAAAGAAATAGATCTATCCATGGTAAAAGTTAAGGTGGACTTCCAAGGTGTTCTCCAGTTTTACTGGCACTCTTAGACTCTCAGTTCTGCTCCTGTTGATTGAACGTTTGCTTATGTGTCTTATGGTTGTTCAAGAATTAAATCCTATCCCCCTGTATGCAACTAACTATAAGCTTGATGGATCTTTTTAGCAACGTGCTTACTTGTCAATCTATTGTTTCTCCTTTGTGCACTTATGCACTTTCCAGTTTAATGTATCTTGTTGTGTTGGAAATTGGAAATCCATTATGCAAAACGAAAATGTCTGTGAGTGGAATCTTTACTCAAATTCCCTAAGCACAAGCATTGGAGTCGCTGCCAGTTTTCAGGTATTCAATGTACAAAGATAGTTCTTTCTGAAAAAGAATGCTATAAAGCTTCAACTTTGTTACATGTGTACATTGTGGAGCATTATAACCATGGAGAACTCTATATAGCTAATTATTTTATCGGAAGAAGTCATTGTTGTTGAAGGAGTGATGCTTTTTCAAAAATTCTGTGTCCAGGAGCTAGGATAGCCAAAGGGTCATAATTGAACTTCCTCCTAGCAAATGTTTCCCATCGAGGGCCAAAGTGAACTTTCCAGTCTTCCTGTGTTGTGTAATGTGGCAAATACTGTTTCATTCCCATATGTGCTTTTTTGCAATAGTTCAGTATCTTCTTATTCTTATTTAGAATATGTTCTAGTCCATCCTTTCCTGTTGAAGCTGGCATAGCAGAAGATAGAAATGCTATTAAATACATGACATCTTCTTCAGGTGTAACCATTGATGTTCCTTTTATCCACCTGCCACACAAAATGAACATTGATCATGTTAGGAAGATGCATGCATCTTGTAACAAGATTATTTTACCGATGATGATATTCATACTTTGATTTGTTGACTGGGTAGATGAGGATAGGACCATGGCTAGTGTCAGTAAGAATCTTCCCAAAAACTTCTTGTGCAAAGTCATGAATCCTGCTCCTTGGAATTAAAAGGTTCAGCCATGGATGAGGGACATCCCATAACCCCTTCTCTTGGAGTTTCATCTCGGATACGTGGACTCTGTCGAGGAACTCCACGTAGGACACTTCTGATTGAAACATCGTGGATTCGATATAATTTAACTTAGATAAGAGGACATCAATTTTCTGTAGTATTAAGAAAACAACAGACAAGATGTCGACATGTTTAGGTGGAAAGTTGTCAAAAGCTATAAACTTGATTAACTTGACTTTAGAAAATATCTTACCTGATCAGTGTGTGTTGTCTCTTCTGGATTGAAGTATTTGGCAACTTCTAGGCAGTAGAGAACTTTTCCATCAGAACTGAACTTTCTGGCTAGAAGTGGATCTTTAGGATTGAAAGTAGACCTCCAATTATTGAGCAATCCTGTTTTATTGATAATGACAAATCCTTCTACATAGTCAAAAGAATCCTTGGATGATATCAACTGTTCTTGATCATTGGAAAATGTTGAGAAATCAGAATACAGCACCCTGATCCATTTTACCTGTTAACAATTCGATTTTAGTTGAAACTATTGACTTGTTCCCTTTTCCCCCTTAAATCTTGTTACCTCGTCAGTGGTGCATGTCGGATTCGCTAAAAGTAGTGTATTTTTAGAGAATCCGACACGGCATGTGAAGGTGAAGAGCCCGAGCAACTTAGGTTACAATTGGTGTTAACTTATTTGATATTTTGGAGTTGGAAAAATTACCTTTTTAGGTGCTGGTTGAAGAGCAATCCTAGCCCTTGTGATGATACCAAACTGGCCTAGTCCTCCTAGTACACCATGGAACAGGTCAGCATTCTGCTCTTCTGAACAAGTAATCACCTCTCCTTTACCTGTGAAAAGAAAATGTTAACCTCCAATAATCTCAGCCGAGATAAAAGACGCTAGGTGATCTCTTTTCATACAAAGTTACTTGATATAGTCAGTGAGGTGCGTGAAAGCTGGTCCGAACACCACAGTTATTTTAAAAGAAAAACGTAACGATCCAAACTCCCAGAAATGGAGGGATGTGATTTTTCCAATAGTTATAGTCAAGCATCTAAAAGTTAGACAAAAAAGTTGATGACTTGTTGTAATAGAATTGGCTTCTGCTGCTGACTTTGTTGAGTCTTAAGTCCACAATGTATGCACTTGTTTACTGAGTAATTATATTATAACTTCTAGGTGCTGATTGTTACTCTATTAAATAAAATAGAAAAATGGGAAGACTAGGGGGGCATTTGACCATGAAAATTGTAAGAAGTAGTTTTTGTTTTCGAAGTGAAAAATGATATCAATTTCAGGGCGGAACGCCCCGTGAACTCAGCTGGCGGAGTAATAGGCTTGTTGTGCATGAACATACCAGTGACAACTTCAAGTTGGTAGACATTATTGATCTGAGGTCCATGTTTGAATGCTTGGCCGCTGATTCCGGCATTCGACAAAGTACCTCCAACTGTAAGGTGAAGATAATCAGTCCATGATTTTGGTGTTAATCCAAGTTTAAGACTTTCATGCAGGATGTTTATCCAAAGTTCTCCAGCAGAGACATCAACAAAAGGCAATTCCCCTGCATGTTCAAAACGCATCGCTGGTGCTCGAAGCGATTCCATGCTGATCACTACTCCCCGGTAAGCTTGCGCTTGTCCTTCTAAAGAGTGACCATGTCCTCTAGCAACAACAGTTATATCTGTTGTTGTTCCCATGTCAAAAATATGTTTTACAGTAGATGATATGTCTGAAACCGATTTCGGGTACAGAACAGCTGATGGTAGGAAATGATATATGTTGCCAAAATCCTTGGCCATGTGATTCATATTCTTGAAACTAAAGTACCCTTCAATCTTTAACTGTTCCAATGATGACTGAATATCTGAGAAACTTGAAGGGGTGGCAACAAGTTGGTCACAACAGAGTTTACTTTTGTTGATTGAGCAAAGGCCTAATATGAATATAACAAGCCTTAGAAGCATATTATTATGTTTAAACAAGAAATGAGTTGGTGGTGACTTCATTCTTTCTTTAAAAAGTGGTTGTTGACACAAACAGAGGGTGTAGAATCAAGAATGGCCTCCAGAAAATTAAGGTTGGTCAAGAGAATATATAAAGGGAAGATTTTTGGAATGTCACTATCAATAGGCACTAAATAAGTGGTCTATTGGACTGCATGTGAGGACTATATAACTTGAAAGTGGATGTTAATTTATGGTAAATATTGAAAATTTTGGTTTTTGATTTAACATTGTTTTAGTTTGAAGTGGAAAATTTTTCTGGTCACTAGGTACTTCACTACTACTCATCCAACTACCACCATATGTCAATTTTTAACAAGTCTCAATTGCTATTTTGAGAAAATTTTATCTGGAGGATTTAATACTCTATTTATTCAAATTCTTCACATTTGGTGAAACAATGTCACCAAATTTCTTTATTTAAAGCATTCTATATGATATATATATTTGCAACCTTTTCAGTGTATCCTAATCTTAGTTTGAATTTTGAGTCTATTCTTTTACTGTTTATTGTTTTAATACACAAACAAACATTCATTCTTGGTCTTAGCTGACAAATAAGCACTTTAACTCTAAATATATAGATTTAAGCACCTCAACTCGTCTTCGTCACTACTTACAAATGATCATCTAGTTAGTTACCTCTAAATTACAATTTGCGTCTCGATAGCCTTGGGCGTCTAAAAGCAGGGGTGGATCTACGTGATCAGTTCCGGGTGCTCGAGCAACCATTGGCCCCGATTTTATTTTTATGTATCTATATAGAAAATATGCAAATATTGTATGAATATAAAGATAAAGCAGTCGGTGAACAAGAGTTCCATAGGTTCTTTGGTTTTCATTGCCATCCTAAGGCTCAAAGCAAGCTCCCAGATGAAGGATTGAATCCCACTGGCAGCACCAACTTTTTTACTTGAGCATCCACAGTCTTTATATCCTGGATCCGCCACTGTACAAGACACAGTGAGAACGAGTTGCTGTTTTTAGTTGTAAGTCGAGATGAAGTTGAGGTGTCTAGATGTGGATTCTCAAAGTTGAAGTGCTTATTTGCTACCTGACGTTAAGTTTGAGTGTCCGTTATATATTTTTTGTGTTTTGATTATGGTATTATTTTGTTGTTTTGTAATGCGTCAAGTATTATGCCTTGGTTTCTTCAGTCCTGTAATAGAGCTAGGATGGTCACTATGGGGGTTCAAAATCTATAAAAGTAGTCACACAAACTAGTTGAAGGAGGTTTGACATTTATTATATACATATAAAAAAATTATTTTAATTAATTATATATAAATCGTATAATTTTTCGTCAAAGGGGGTTCATAGCTCCGCCCCTGCCCTAATGATTTCTTGAATAGAAAAGAACTCTTTTACCTTTCCATTTTAGAAATTAAATTTGCGTACACACTATCCTATTCTTTTTTTGATCCTACTTGCGAGATTATACTGTGTATATTGTAATAGTATTCATTGAATTCTAATATGAAAGTTATATATTATGGCTACACATAAATTTTCCTCAATTAATAGTGGAGGCCCTTTAAACTTATTCACTTATTCACTAGGTCCACAAATTTTATCTTCCACAATGGTGGCTAAGAGAGAGGCTTTCAGAGGATATTCACTTCACGTGGGAGTGAATGCATGTGGTTTTTCTGTCTACAAGATCACTTTCCAACTTGACATGACATACATATATATGCGCTGACAGCGTAAAGAATTGTCACGTTATTCTTTTATTTTAATCTATTATAGTAAGTAATTTATATTAATCATACTTCTCAAAAAATGTTATCGAATGTTTATCAGATTATTAAGAAATCGTACGTATTTGGAGGATTTGATATGAGTACCACACTTTTTCTTTTATGAACAGTCACCTATTGTTGTCTTGTCGTTATCTTTTAAATGGTCGTGTGTGATTTTGATGGATAAAAATATCTTTTTTATAATGATCATTCTATATAACAGTTAATATTTCATTATAACAATCAATTTTTTTCTTGAATCCGATTGTCATGTTATGTTATATTATAAGTACAATACATGAACAAGCCTCGGTAAACAAAAGCTTTCGTAGCAATGCCAATGCTAGCCTTAAATCACTCGGTCATCTCTCCTACATAGTGATTATGACTTAAAAAGTGAGTAAATAGCGAGTCAATCATAAACAATCATTGATTGGATAAGTACACTCAATTCATTTTAACTAGTAACGAAAATTTTGCATTCGATTAATACCGGGAAGCATATATTGAAAGCTCAGTATGAAATTCAAATCTCAAATCAGTTGGCAAGTAAGCACTTCAACTTTGAAAGTGTTCATTTAGATGTCTCATCTTGGTCTCATTTGATAACTAAACACTCCAACTCATCCTTACTGTGTCTCTTGTCTCGTGGACAGTTGACACTGACATGACACATAAATTTTAGAGGGGGTTTAGAAGATTATTTTGTAAATCGACATGTTTAATTGTCAGTTGAGGTAAAGTCAACATATCTGTTTAAGTATTATGCTTTCTATAAATATCGTAAAATATTCGAACAAACAACAGGTTTTAACCGGTTAAACTCTTGTCAACCTCTACATAGGATCTACTAGTAGTGTCAGGTATCTGTTTGATGGATTTTAGTTCTTGATGGAGATGGTTTGGAGAAGCCAAGGGGAGGCCCCTACTAAGTTACTTCTTGTTAGGCCTTCTAAGTATGGCCTGAGTGGAAAAAAAGGACTTATCAAGACTAAGTGGTGGTCCTTAGCTTGTCACTTAGAAAATTTGGTACATATAATATATAACATTCTTTTTTTGTGATGAAATATATGATTGGATGAATTTTCACGTGAAAGAAAACATGTATTTAGAGTTAAAACAATAACAATAATGTATTCAGTACAATCTCATAAGTTCAATCATATCTTATTATGGTTAGGAGAGATAGTTTAGATACAACTCAATAGATATCTGAAGTTAAAAGATTATTTGAATTGGTTATTTTGGAAAAATATAGATACTAGTTTAAATACAACTCACTAGATATCTGAAGTGAAAAGATTATTTGAATCGGTTATTTTTTGAAAATCATGAGGGGAAGCTACTTGATGGATTAGGGGAGTGTATAGATACCATGTTTGGTTGATCAATTTTAAAAATAATTTTTTTCGTTGAGAAATGAGTTCTTTCAAAATTAGGAGAACGATTTTTTTGATGGAAGTAAAGAGAAATAAATTTTATCGATGTTATTTTACTTTTCCGTTCCTCTAATATACGTCACTCAACCTTCAAGATAGATTGAGATTTCCTCCATAATTTCACAAAGATTTCTATGTACTTGTCCAGGGTTAGTGGGATTTTGGATTTCTTATCCCGCTTGCACATTCTTACTTTTTTTTTTTTACCTTTAATAATATTTGTCTAGATGATATATAAATATTTTTTAAACAATAAATTTCATTTATTAAACAAATAGCATAAAATAAATAAATAAATAACTTATTTTTGAGAAAAAAGTTTTCTGTTGTACCAAATAAATCCCAAGACTCAACAGTTGGAACAAAAAAAGAAACTAAAGGTCTTATAAGTTTGGCAACTTTTTTCTGGTCTATTTAATTTCTCTATGTTCTTTTTCCCACTGAATTATTTTATATAAAATAATATTCGTATATATAATAAGTCGTTTATTTGAGGAGCTTAAAGTTGTCGTGCCTACTTGAGCTGCTTGTTTTAGTAGCTTCAAACAGACAGCTGAAGAAGACAACTATTGCTTGGTTTGATGGTCCTAACCCGACATCTTAAATCCAGCGGTTCAAGATTGAATCTCAACAACAACAATATTTTTATGACATTTCTATTAAGCATTATTTAATTATTTCTTCATGCAACTATGAAATTACAATAATGGATCTACTTATTTTGCTAATTATTTCTTCATGTACTGTAACTATGAAATTACAATAACTTATCTAGTTAATTTTGCGATAACTATTAAAATATCTATTGGGCCCATGCAATGCACGAGATTCAAAAACTAGTTATTTGACAATTGCTAAGATGGAGTTGCCAAAATAACTATTACATAGTCTTTAAATTCAATAACAATTATCTATTTGCTGTTTTCTTCATGAATTTACTGTTTTTAAAGACCATAAAATAGTTGTTTTGGCAACTCCATCCTAATCTCTAACCTCTTTTCTAATGTTTCATTGAGCATTTAGTATTTATATTGAAATTTTGATTAATTTAAATTCGTGCGATATAAAATCTATGAAAAGGAAAAGTGTGCTTTAACAGTTATACTCTTTATTGAACAGGGGATTTATCAAAAATAATTTTTTTATTTTCATATGGTAGGGATATAATTAGGTTAACAACATTTTTTTTAGAATATTTTATTTGTGAGATTATACATAACACATTTTTTTATAAACTATGAATGATTATTATAAACAAACAATATTTACACAGTAAGAGCACCCTTATGACTCCTAACCAAAGCGTTAGTTATTCATGAGCCTCCAAAAACAGCAAACTAGTTACAAATTTTAGAATTAAACTGAATACGTTATTATCGTCATTATCTTTAAATTTGCATAAAATAAAGTATATATTATACTACAATAAATAAAGAATTTTACGATAATTAGTTAACCACGATAATATAATTGCACTATTTTTGTATAACTCTATGGGAAAGAAGCTAAATTAATTAATCAACTCAATATACTTTTTTCTTAAAATATTCTTTGAGTTTCTTTTTTATTAATCTTTTTTTTTTGCCAAACAAAGTACTATTCTGGAAATTATTACCCCATTTCCTTTTGTTTCTTCACCTTCTAAAAATGAATAATTATGTATGTTTAGTGCCTCTTCCATCCATTTATGTACAAAGAACCATGTAGTATATATAAATATTTTAATATTGTGCATATTAGTGAAGATATATTAATTAATTACTTCCATTATAAAATGACGATTATAACACAAAAAGTAAGATATTTGCGAAGACTCAATAAAATCACCACAAGAGTTGTAGTTATATATAGTAGTCAGTGACCCTTGTAGTTGTCATAGATGTCACATAACATATATCATTTTAGTGACAACTATATGCAAATTAAAAAGTAAGGATGACGACTCAATAAGATCACAACAACAACAATACTGATACTTATAGTCATCATAGAAAATATCATTTCGATAGTCGTTATAGAACAACAACAACTATTTTCCTTGTAGTCGTCATAGAAAACATCATTCAGTGTCGACTATGCAAAAGTAAAGATATTTGTGGTGATTCAATAAGATCGTGACAAAAGGCTATAGTTATATTAGTGATTGATGACTCTCTAGTTTCACTACAACCTCATAGAAAGTATCATTTTAGTGACAAATATACACAATAAATTGTATCATAGAAAATATCATTTTAGTGACGATTATACACAAAAAGTAAGAGGTATTTGTGTGTACATAATTTTAAGTTAGGCAGTGATAGAAAGTACTTTTTATGTGTTCTTTGTCAAAAGCTCTTACTTTGTTTGCCAGGGTATTAAATATGCAGTGTCATCAGCCACTAAATTCAAAACCATAAATTTAAAAATCCATGTTATTTAATGGACCAAAGGTTTTGGTCTAGTAGTGAGGGTACATTGTAACACATGATATCTTGATTAGACGTACGTCATATATTTAAAAAAATTAATATTTTTATTTTAATACTGACGTCTTAATCAGACATATGTCACTAATTCAAAAAAATTTAATATCTTATTTTAAGTAGAAAGGATTTTTAAAAAAAAATTCAAGAATTAATTATTCAATTCAAGAATTGTTTGTATCTAAGGAAACAATCAAGGAGAGCAGTTTTTGCTAAAACTCGAGAAGTCTATTGGAGGAGTATCAATGAACAATAAATTAAGTATTATCGAAACATTGAGTCATCCAATGTAAAGATGGTTTTCAATCCTAGATTCAACTACGGAAGCAATTTCATTGGCTTCTGCTCTTATGATATTTCTAAAATTTCAATCACATTAAAGTAGTCCAATGTAAAGATGATTTTCAACCCTAGATTCAGCTACGGAAGCAATTTCATTGACTTCTGCTCTTATGTATATCTCTAAAATCGTAATCACAATAAATGGCAATTCACTTAATCATCAGAAACTCTCGAGCACACGAGTTTTTTTTTAAATCCTTGGAAATTTATAGGCCACATAAACAAATTGCTAGACACAAAAGAGTTTATAGTGCTCATGAATTACACTCAACTACAAGTATGAATAAACAAGATCAATGCCCCTACCCTAAAAAGAAAGAAAAAGGTTCTTTTTTTTGGTGTGTGGGGGGGGGGG
>DF357450.1:49661-60664 GCA_000787875.1 Solanum virginianum | reverse complement strand
AATCGGATCAGAGATAAAAATCATAAGAATTTATTGAGATTGACTTCATATTATTAGTCATATGACAATAACTTTACCAATTACGTAAAACTCTCTTTCATAATTAGTAAAAACAATAACTATCTTAAACAATATTAATGGTATAAAAAGAATTTACAATATTAGTGCATATAATTTAATTTATTAATAAATCATATATTATCCATCTTAATTTGTGTCCATTTTTTAACTCATAAAGTTGTCCAAATAATTTTTTATACTTTTTGGTCCCTTTTAGAAAATGTACCTAATGGGGACTACTCTCTTTTGACACTACTAAATCTTGGCCTTTAATTTGTACCTTTTCCTTTTGAGTTGTTGAATGGCCCCAAATTTTGGTAATTCAAAGATAATAATTGTAACTTTAATTAATTTATAAATTAAAATTAAAAGTTAATTCTAATTGTACAAAGTACTCATAAAGTACTTAATTTTTTTTAATTGAAATCACTAATTTAAAATTTTATTAATACATAGATGATTGAGTATTAAAAATGATTGTTTCCTAATAACTTAACAAAAGAATATATTAGAAGATTCCCATTTGAATAAAGAATTATATCCTTTAATTTTTTTTCCAAATTTATGATTGTACATTTTGCTTCATTTATTGCACCTTGCAATTGGATTGAATCATTTCATAATTTTTTATATGAAAAATATATTTTAAAAAATGATCACTCATAATTGCAAAACCCCTTTAAATGGGACTTCTTTCTAATGCTACTTTTTGAAACACAAGAATTTCCATGGTCAGAAATTGGTAATGTCACCATATGATTATTAAAAGGAAAAATTAAGCAGATATGTAAATATATATTAGTTAATTAGTTAATATAGTTATAGTTTGAATTAATTATAACTTGCAACAAATTTACCTAGCTGTAAATTACAGTTTGAGTTTTGTATAATTCGTGCGATTTATACAAACGATGCGTGCGATTATACAAAAGTTGTGTGAATCAAATTGTATAGTGAAATATACAAACACTACAAATTGTATAGCGAAATATACAAACGATGTCTACAAATTGTGTAACAAAATATACAAATGTTATGCAAAAACTGTGAATTGGTATAACGAATTATACAAACCTATACAAATATTGCGTGAATTATACAAATACTGCTATAACTATAATTACGAAATATAATTGTTCAAACTATAGCAATGGAGTATAATTAAGATATTTTTGAATGACTATCGAGAAAAAGAATGATTTTTTGGTTAAAAAATAAATAAAATAATTTTTAAAAATTTTTATTTGTAAAATGTAGTGATTGAAAGATATCTAAGCATGGATTTTAGCGCAGAAAGTTATTATATAAAAAAGCAAAATAATTAAGTGAAAGTAGCCATCATTACTATGACTTCTGCTTGTACTTATTAAAATAGGCCCCTCATTAACCTGTCAAAACCAGCAAATATTTTTTTTTTTAAAAAAACTTTTTCATATCATGCATATTCTAGTTCTTTCCTTTAAGATTTCGTTTGTGAAAATATACTGAATATATTATGTTATATTGTTGGCATAAAACATATTGCATAGTTGAAGATGTTGGATATATTTTAAGTGTGAAACATGAAATTGTGATCATAGACAAGATATAAAGAATAGTTATTTTACTTTTTTGGAATGATTCGATGAATCTAGTTGATCATTATGGGATGTTCGAATGTCTGTAGATTGAACATATTCAATTTTTTTGTAGTATGATAGTTGACGACCTCAGATGATTGTAAAACAATAATGTGTTTGATAGAGATGACGTCACAATAGGATGAAGATGATACTTGATATGAAGAATGATTGTTTTGATCTTTTGGAAGAATTTGATGAATTTAGTTGATCATTATAGAACGTCCGAATGTCTGTAGATTGAACCTATTCAATTTTTTATAGTATGATGGTTGACGATCTTAGATGATTGTAATACAATAGCATGTTTGATAGAGATGACATCACAATATGATGAAGATGATTCTTCTTATATGCTTTCACATAAATTTCGAATGCGAAAAATGAACACAAAATTACTAACAAAATACGAAGAAAAATGTATGATCGTTTACGATCTTAGATGGTTGTAAAACAATAGCATGATTGATAGAGATGACAGGATGAAGATGATACTTCTTATATGCTTTCACATAAATTTCGAGTGTGAAAATGAACACAAAATTACAAACAAAATACGAAGAGAAATATTGTATGATGGTTGACAATTTTAGATGATTGTAAGAGAATAGCATGTTTGACAAAGATGTCATCACAATAGGATGAAGATGATACTTCTTATGTGCTTTCACATAAATTTTGAGTGTGAAAAATGAACACGAAATTACAAACAAAATGTGAAAGAAAAATATTTTTATACATGAATCTTTGCGAGTATAGACTCTATATACATAGTTGATTCTTTTCTCTGAAGTTCTCCATGGTCCAAGGGTTGAACCAACGTCTTTCTCGAACTTAGGATAATGTAGACCTTTGATCTCCAAGAACGTCGAGCAACATTTCATCGCTTCAGGTTGGTCTCCGGGAAGAACTCCATTGATCACTCCTCTCTTGTTGAAGAACTCAACAGGACTTCACTATGTACATGACCATCTTCCATGTGAATCCATGACTTCAAAGAAAATGGTTGTTGTGTTATCTCTAGAATCCTAGCTCCCCTTGGCCAGTATCCATATCCTCCGTAACCCGAGTGTCTAGCATAACATAACCAGAAATTCTTGTATGGACAACACCAGTCTAATCCATGGTTATGGCCTACAAACACAGCCTGCCATCATCCAAAAGAATATTAATATATCACCAAGACCATCGGCGAAGGCAGAATTTTTACATGGTTCATCAATAACAACATATTCAGCGTGATCCCACAAGTAAGGTCAAGGGAGGGTGTATGGGATGTATGATATCCCTACCTTTGTGGAGTAGAGTGACTATTTCCAACAGACCCTTGCTACCTCATAAGAAACAATTACATAACGATGTTCATCATCTACTATATATACAAGAAAAAA
The DNA here is from genome assembly GCA_000787875.1 of Solanum virginianum. NCBI lineage: Eukaryota > Viridiplantae > Streptophyta > Magnoliopsida > Solanales > Solanaceae > Solanum > Solanum virginianum. The sequence continues at coordinate 57,594 of DF357450.1, read as the reverse complement.
TTGATCTTACATATACTATGTGACTTTCTAGCAAAGGGGATTCAGATGAACTCGTTCTGCTCTAGCTTTGTCATTGACTAAGACTTGTAATTTTACTAGACAGAACAACAATTATATCTTTAATGAAGTTGTCTCCATGTGACCTGTAGGTCACGGATCGAGCCATGAAATCAGCCACTAATGCTTGCGGAAGGTTAAATACAGAAAATGGAAAAATGAGTTCTGTTGTCATTTACCTTCACAGAAGACCTTCCTTCAAGAAGCTTCATCATCCCCATTTCAGCTTCTTGAGAAGCTACTCTCTCCATGAACATTGAGCCAATGCAATTCCTGTGTGCATAAAACCTTGGAGCGACCTTCTTATAAGCTTGGCTTGGTATATGCCAAAAAAGTATCTCCGGAACCCTGTTCAACGTCCTTTTACGTTTAATATAACTCCAAATGTGAAAGTACAGTATAAGACATTTTGATTCATTGCATTGAGAAGTATAAACAAAAAGAGCAAATTGAAAGGTGCTCCCACATGCTTTTGAGCCTGCTTTTTGTTCCACTTCCATCGATAACATCCAAGAAAGAACAAGTTATCAATGCAATGAATTGGATTATTACAGAACTTTGACTTAGTTCAATGTGCACCATGTATTACGCTTGTGAGGCAAGAAACTCAAGCACAAAGATTAGAGCTTAAAACTCCAACGTTTGATTACCTTGAGTTAGGATTGATCTCTAGAGATGTGCGGTTGAACCATTCCGCTTGAGCATTTGATATAACTTCAGGGTATGAGCCACCACCAGAATCTAAGAAATACATGTATGCTATGACTGACTCAGGGTCATCTACAGATGAAAGTTTAAGGACATAGTTGGAAACGCTAGGCCATAAATCTTTAGGACCGAATTTCGAGTAAGATAATTTATTCATCTCTAGTTCATTTGTCATCAGCTCCAAACGCGTCGTGCCCTTGAAGCTGCAACCTTTGCCTCCTGAATTAAGCAATTTTTTTCAAAATCATATCTTACCAGCAAGAAGCATTAGCATTTCTTTCAATCAAATCCACTTAGACCTACAATAGCATGTTTGATAGAGATGACATCACAATATGATGAAGATGATTCTTCTTATATGCTTTCACATAAATTTCGAATGCGAAAAATGAACACAAAATTACTAACAAAATACGAAGAAAACATAACAAAGAAGTATCAACTATTTTTACAAGGGATCCATCCGACTCATCCAAAAGTTTTCTTTGCATGAAAACTGTCTTTTGCTATAACCTCAAGTTCTAAGAAATACATGTTATGATTGACTCATGGTTATCCCTTAACGACAGTTCAAGAACATAGTCAGAAACACACGGTCACATATTTAGGACCAAATCTTGAGTAAGAAAACGTGTTCATCTCCTGTTTAATATCAGTTCCAAACGTTCTCTCCTCAGATGTTCAAACCTTTGCTTCCTAATAATCCTACCAGCTAGTAGCATTAGCAATTCTTTCGATGAAGATGCACTTGGTTCAGTGCATGTTGAGATTTTAAGGTCACACACTATAACACTTGAACAAGTTTTGCACATTTGTATTCAGATTTATCATTTTATACCAAAAACATATCAGCTTACTGAAAGATAATTTCCTCGACTGGTTTAAGTCTAACCCAACTCATCCAAAAGTTCTCTTTGTATAAAACATGTCTCTAGCATAGAAACATAACATTGTAAACTGACCTTTTTAGTGATAAAAAGGTAATTCATAACAAAATCAAGAGATGCAATAAACCAATAATAAAATTTCAATCTACTTTTGCTAAGTTGGAGAAACCTTAGGATAAAAGGAACATTAAAAATGCATGCCATTTATAAATCGGAAATCAACTGAAATCTCAACAAAGGAAGTATAACTTTACACCTTTTGATTATGCAATATCAGCTTATCTTGGTACCTTCAGACTCATTAGAACAGGAAGCATTTATTGGACAATGAAGAGGAGGAATTCCAGTGGATGAAAACCAATCCATTGGCCATTCAAATGGCAGATCGTCATGGTTACCGAACACGCTAGCCCATGGAATTCCCCTGTCTCTGGTCGGAGAGATAGCTTGATACCAGTATAAACTTGCATTTTTTATCGGTATGTTGTTGGCTGTAATGACATCGCCAAGATAAACTACGAAGTCTGCAACAAAATTACTGAATTAGATAAGCATCCGGAGAATATGTTGATTAGTGAAGAACATCTCAACTCCATGTGTTCAACCCAACCCAGGCTATCAACATAGTATACATCTCTATTACAACAAGAACATAACCACTGAAATCCCACATAGTTGGGTCTAGGGAGGGTAAGAGCGTATGCAAGCCTTACACCTACCTCATGGAGGTAGAGAGTGCTATTATCGAAAGACCCTCGACTCAAGTGAAGCAAATCAAAGTAGTAATGAAAAGGAGAGCGTACATGCAAGGAACAGTTAGCATCACCAAAATAGTGTGATCACCTAAATATAAAAAACAACAGATGGCGACAGATAACAAAAGCATGCAAGCAACAACATAAACGTTACAAAACATTCAACAGCAATTGCACCCTCAGTCTCATGTGTCATACTAAAAAAGTACTCTTAAGAATATGACAACAATGCAACACCATTTGGAGATCATCTGAAGTACAACAAAGCTAATATGACAAGAAGTCCTGAAGTATGAGATCAGAAGAAATAGTGTACAGAATAGCGGATAATGTTCACAAACAATGTAAATACGTAAGTGCAAAAGAATATCAACTTTGATATCACATTTATATGTTCAAATTCCATGGCCAGCATAATAATGTATCAACTACATCAGGGGCTTCATTTTTTAGGTACAGAGCACAAATTACTAATGTAAAACACAGCAACATAAAGCCATATAGAGGTAAGTCATAGTAAGACCCCACCATTAAGATTAATTTATTTAACTAATACTAGTAGTTTGTATCATAACATAGTATTAAATAAAACAAATATAAGACAAACAGTTGAGTTAGTATTCTTTTATTCTTTATCGGACGATTACTAATATGAGAGATTGACATATTCAATAAGCTGACTACATAGGTTACTTCAAACTGATTTTATTATTTCATATAATTTACAATATACACGTCCAAAACTTAAAGTCTCCCTCTCACACACAAACATAAGCATGTTGTTTACCTTCATGTTTGCAATATAAGATTACATGAAAATGATATTTCGATGAGTTGATTGAATAATTTCTCACATTGCGCCCAAAGATTAAGCCTAGTAGTCAAGTACAGAACTTTGAAAATCGGGATTCAAATTCCAATAGAGACAAAATATTACTACTAGAATCACATCTTTACGCTATTTGGTGCTTACATTTGATTATATATATAACTGTTACTAAGAGGTGTAGCCAAGATTTTAAGTTTATACACATCAAATAGTTTTTTTATCATACAAATAAAGTATTTGCACCAAAGCTATTGGGCTCTACCAAACTTGTAACCATAATGCTTTCAACTAAGCTAATACTAATGAAACTAAACATTATTAAGGTTACCAATGCTTAATATGTTTAGTGGTTGTTTGGTATTAAGTTCGAAAATAAAGTATTACTATGTTTGGTTGATGGTATAATCCTGTATGTTCCACCTCATCCTATGAAAATAAATTAGTCCAGAGGATTATAATTCTGGAATATATAATTTAGTCTGTGTACCAAATGATCCAAAAAAAATTGTGGATAGTATTATCACTTGGATGCCAAAAGTTATAGCTGATAACAAAGACATAACTTTATTTCTTAACTAAGTCCAAGTCCACGCAAGTACCATATTCTATCATGACTTCAACCCGAGCCACCCAACCCCCATGAGCCGTGCCATAAGCAGGACTTTGGTGATACCTAATAATCCCAACTCTCTGATAGATCAAGTTCTTGCCATTATGCCAAAAACATAGCTAATAACAAAGCCACAACTTTATAAGTCTACTATCCAAGTGTCATGTTCGATTCGTGACTTTGACCCGATCACCCAGTCCACTTATAACCTTGCCATAGGCACGATATTAACATTACCCAATCGTTGAAGGTATAATCCTGTATATTCCACCTCATCCTATCAAAATAAATTAGTCTAAAGTATTATCATCTCGAAACGTATAATTTAGTCCGCTCACCAAACGATCCGAAAAAAAAAAAATTGTGGATAATATCATAACCTGGATGTTCTTCATCGAGCACAGTAGACATAACTTTAACGGAATTCACGTCTTGGCGTGGTCCCCAGTCCGTCCATGAGTTTTCTCCGAAATGCAAGTCGGCGAAAAGAGCAATTTTGAACGATGAACCGTCCGGCCGTAGGTGTAGAGTACTACTATCTCCCGGCGGCAGCGGCGGCGTTTGGAGGGAGATTTTCCGGCGAATTTCACGTTCAGCAGGTGGTGAATTGTGTGACTGGACGGTCAGGATTAATCGGAAAATCAGACAGATTAAGAAGACGGTGGACTTCATCACCGGAGGTGTTCAGCAGTTGATTAGTAGTAAAGAGATATAAATTTGAGACGTGATTTGTAATTTACTCATGGTGAGGTGGTCAAATGACAAAATTACCCTTCACTAGTTGTATCGAGCCCGGGTGCATCTCAATTAATTTTACGAGTGAAATTTTCTTAGAAAACATGATATAATTTTAGTTTATCGAGGAAGGTTAAACATTGGTGCACATATTTCGTTTAGTTCTCATGAATGTATATTTATTTTTGCATATTTTTTATTATAATTAAAATTATTCATCAAATTTCTAATTTCGTCATTGAATTAAGTGAGAGTTATTCTGTCTTGTTGTCAACGTTAATACTACTGTTAATATTACTTTGATAGATTCTCATCCTTAGAATTATATTACTTATTTATTTTTTGTGTAGTTGAATTATAATATTATTTTGTTATAATATTGTTATGCCATTATCTATTTTTTATTATTATTATTTATTATTTTTTATATTTTCATTATTTTTTCTGTAAGGTGTTTGTTTTGAATCGAAGATTCATCAAAAAGAGTATTGTTATATTTAGATAGAGATAAAATTTGTACAATTTGAATCACATTTTCTAATGCTATATGTATGAAATATATTGTATTATTATTTATTTTTTATGGATAAAAAAATTAATAATCACGTTAAAATTTAATTTTTTTATCATCAAACAAAATTAAATTCGCTATTTAAATTATGAATTCACGTAAAATCAATAATTTATTATTATATTTTTTTCTGACTGCATTTGACACGTATAGTAATGCATGAGCATATTGCTCAACGTACAAAAGAATATGCTAAATTTAGCATTGGCACACTCGCTAGTACTTGATAATTACACTCAAAATTTAATTATATTTTGGGAGTATATTATACATATATTTTCAATTCTATTTAGATTTTACGAAAAAAAATTTAAAATATTAAATATTCTTCATTTATCTATTGGATCTAAATTAAAATGGTCTGGTCATTCACCTTTGTGTTCAATATTAACCTCTTTTTAAAATAAAATACTAATTAAATAATTTTTTTTACAGACATGACGACCATATATTGGTTATAATCTAGTCATTTAAAATTAATTATAAATCAAAGTCAACCCACTCCAAATTTAGCTAACTCGATCCTTAACCTTAATCCGTCCCAAAATTAACGTCTTATCCATTAATTAAATTAAAACAAATAGTAAGAAGATCGTAAATTCACTTTGTATTTTCCCTCATTTCCCCCTAATTCTTGGTCTCATCTTTTTATTTTTTTTTCTCCATTAAAAGTAGTGATCCTAATGCTTATCTATTTGAACACTTTGTTATAAAAAGTTATATGCATGTGTATCAGAAAATTCAATTCATTTTTTTTCGATTAAAAGTATTATTATCATCATTTTTTTTTTGGAGAAAAACGAAGGAGTTAAGGCCAAAAAAGAATTGGGGAAGGGGGGGCACGTAAAGTGAATTTAAGATTCTCTTTTCTGTTTGTTTTAATTTAATTAATGGGTAACAAGGGGTTAATTTATTTTTTTAGGGTAGGGTTAATGATCGGATTTGGCTAAATTTAGAGTGATAATCAAATTGTAATCAATAAATGGCCGTCGTGTATTTACAAAATTATTTATTTAATATTCTATTTTTTTTTTTAAAAATGGTCAATATTAGAATCTAGAAATGGACTAAAAGGGCATTTTAGGCCCAATTAGTGAATGCTAATGACATTTTAGGCCCAATAGGTAAATAAAAGATATTTTTATACTATTTTTAATAGTTTGAAGGTATTTTGGATCCTTTTCTGTTGATTTTAAATATTGTATCCATACAGATGATATGGTATAAAATATATGATGAGTTTTAAAACTCTAAATTGACAAAGATAATGATTGTAGCATGCAGTTACTTTAATAATAACAAACGTTTTTATGATCATAAGATGCTATCCTTTATTTAAAAATTCATTTATACTTTGACTGTAAGAGCTATAACGTTATTTCTCGCATAACTCTTGAAATATTATAGAATAATTTAAAGAGGATCCTAGTAAAAGATTCTAAACATAATATATATGTATTTAAATTTACTAAAATTATGTTATACTGGTCTAATTCTTTATACTATCAACTTGATATTATCTATTATTATGCGTATCTATACAACAACAACATACCCAGTGAAATCCCACAAGTGGGGTCTGGGGAGGGTAGAATGTACGCAGACCTTACCACTTCCGAAGTAGAGAGGCTGTTTCCTGGGAACCCTCATACAAGTGATGATTGAAAATAGTATGCGTATCTATGAAAATAGTTTGTGTTTTCATAGTAGTGATGATTGAAACTAGAACTAAACGTGTGTAAAATTCGAATAAAAAATTTATTATTAATTTATGGTTATTGATTTAACATATTTTTAATAATTTTATAAAAGAGAATAAATCAAATTATCGATTTGATTTTGATTTTTTAATACTAGATTGTCAAATCGATAATTTACTGAGATTTTAATAATTTACAACTTTATCCTTGCATCATATTAAATATTAATACCTTATCAATTACTATTGTTGCCATTGTTTTCAATTCACACTTAATGACTTTTGAGTTTATAAAAATAAATTCTTTTATTTATATTAATTTTTTTCATATCCAATCATTCTACAATTAATAATTTTTTTTTACTAATTTAACATATTTAAAAATAAAAAATCGATAAATCAACTAAGTGCTATAAAAGAGTACTACTTGAACAAAATTCATATTTTTCTTTAATTATAATATTGTCTTTATTTCCCCCTTTTTTTTCCATTAAACCCCTCTTCTCTCTCCCCGTTGATAAACCCTCCTCCCTGCTGCTCCTCCGCCGGAGCGCCACCGCCGTCGCCACCGCCACTTCGAAGGCTACATCTCCTTGTCAACACCGACCAGGATATTCCGTCGACGTCTGTAAGTCTCTCTCTCTTTGACTCTATTTAGCAACTTCCATTGTAAGGACTAATTGGTCCGCTTCTGATTCAAAGTCCTATCGGCGATTTTTGCTGTCTATTTTGAGCTAATACGAATTACACAGCTAGTTATTTGAGAAATTAGTCCTAGAAAGAACAGTTCGATTTCTCAACAAATCGAAATGCTTTCTCAAGGAGCATTGTTGACAAATAAGTTACAGTTATTGGATCCGTGAGCCGTTCTGATTCAATTTTGTAAATGTTTTCAGATAACTTGTGTTTGTTGCGATTGTGTTTCATGACTTCATCTACTTGCTACAGTTGATTTGAATATTGAGCATCACTTTTCATTCTAATGTACATGCACAAGTGTTCATTTAGCTGATTGGTTCAACAAAATCTGGTAAAACTCACAAAACAAGGCTAGAAACTTGAGGGAGATGAGTTGGGAATTC
>DF357450.1:17478-49610 GCA_000787875.1 Solanum virginianum | reverse complement strand
AAACTTGAGGGAGATGAGTTGGGAATTCGATATTTGGCCTGTGGGCTGGATTGCATGATTCAAAGAGAAATGGCATAGCTTGATATTCTGGATAATTTGTTGAATAAATAGGGCACAATATGAGCAAAATAAATTCTTAAACTGCTCAGTCAGAAAGCAGGTTTATAATTATTGCTGATTGATGTCTGAAGTGAATGGTTCTGTTTGCTTGTAGTTGTATTCATTGTTTGGGCTGCTCTTTGATCAGGGTATGGATGCTATGGATGCTGAGGATGAAGTTCCTGTTTCAACTTCAGAACCTTCTACTCTAGTTGATGATAATTCAACTGTGGTTAATGCTATAGGTGCAGTTAATCTTCAAACGGTTCCACCTGTCACTCCACCTGTTGTTCCCACGGTTATGCTTCCTCCTGCTGTGCCTGCAACTGCTCCAAGGCCTGCAGTTCTTACCCCTATTCCTCCCCCATTAGCTCCGTTGCCTGTTCGTCCACCTGTCCTTAGGCCTCCGGTAGCACAGAATGGAGAAATGCAAGCGAGTGATTCAGATTCAGACCTTGAAGAGATGGGATCCGGTCGTGGTGCTGCAGGCTCCACTCAAGAATATGAGATCTCTGAGGAGAGTAGAATTGTCCGAGAAAGGCAGGAAAAAGCCCTGCAGGAGCTTCTCATGAAGAGACGTGCTGCTGCGCTAGCAGTTCCTACAAATGACATGGCCGTTCGAGCTCGACTTCGAAGGCTTGGCGAACCCATAACTCTCTTTGGAGAAAGGGAGATGGAAAGAAGGGATCGTCTGCGGATGCTTATGGCAAGACTCGATGCAGAAGGACAGCTGGAAAAGCTGATGAAAGCTCATGAGGATGAAGAAGCTGCAGCTTCTGCTGCACCAGCAGAGGAGGAGGATATTCAATACCCTTTTTTCACAGAAGGATCAAAAGCACTTTTAGATGCTAGGGTAGAAATCGCTAAGTATTCTTTAGTTAAGTCAGCTTTACGTCTCCATCGTGCAAGAAGGAAAAGGGATGATCCCGATGAGGATGTGGATGCAGAGGTTGATTGGGCTTTAAGGCAGGCAGGGAGCCTGGCCCTTGATTGCAGTGAAATTGGAGATGATCGACCCCTTTTTGGATGCTCGCTTTCACATGATGGAAAGATGCTTGCGACCTGGTATTTTTCGATGCCTCTCTGTCTTGTTTTACATGATCCTAACCCGACTCCCCATTTTTTATTTTCGAGGATGTTCTTTTTGTCATTCTTTTCTTTTTCTTTTGCGTGTGTTTTCTTCCTTTTTTTCCCCTGGAGAAGGAAAGGGGGGGGGGGGTGTTTGCAGGTGGGTGGGATAGAATCCATGGATTGTTATTAGTTGGTAACTGCAGGTAACAATATAGATTCATATACTTAAAAACTTGTTAGTGTTGCCCAATTCTATTTTTTACCTCTAACTTATAAGTGGAATATATTGGTTTAATTATTTTTTTTGTAAGTGATTCCCTATTAAATCTTTTGAGGATTCATATACTTAATCCCAGCTTGCTTGGGGCTGTGAGGTAGTTGTTGATTCCCATGTAAATCTAACAGTTAGGTGGTTTTTGACTGTTTCAAGATCATACCAAATGAACTGGAAGTAAGATTTTTTATTCCTGTGTGAGCATTAAATTGTCATGCTTTTATTAGAGCGTCTTTTAACAGTTATGAGTTACGAGTATGGTATCAAGCAACATCATGACACTTTCCCCCCTTTTCTCCTGTATTCAGCTCTCTGAGTGGAATAGCAAAGATATGGAGTATGCCTAGAGTGCAAAAGCTTTCTACTCTAAAAGGTCACACTGAACGAGCTACTGATGTTGTATTCTCTCCGACAAGCAATTGTTTAGCTACTGCATCTGCTGACAAAACTGCAAAGATATGGGACTCAGAAGGTTCTCTCCTCAGAACATTTGAGGGACATTTGGACCGTCTAGCTCGGATTGCTTTTCATCCTTCCGGAAAATACTTGGGCACAGCTAGCTTCGACAAAACTTGGAGATTATGGAATGTGGAGAGTGGTGAAGAGCTGCTTTTGCAAGAAGGTCACAGTAGGAGTGTTTATGGATTGTCTTTTCACCATGATGGTTCATTAGTGGCATCATGCGGGTTGGATGCACTTGTTCGAGTCTGGGATTTAAGGACTGGACGAAGTATTCTTGCTCTACAAGGCCATGTTAAACCGGTTAGTCTTTCTCATTGTGTGATGTCCTTTTCCCTCGTATGCTTTAGGGATTAGGAGAATACATAAAATGTGAATTCTGCTAATTTTATTTATTGGTTCCAGGTTCTTGGTGTCAGTTTTTCTCCGAATGGTTATCATTTGGCTAGTGGTGGTGAAGATAATACCTGTCGTATTTGGGACTTAAGGCAGAGAAGATCTTTTTACACCATACCAGCTCACTCCAATCTTATCTCTCAAGTTAAATTTGAGCCTCAGGAGGGTTACTTTTTGGCTACAGCTTCCTATGATATGACTGCTAAGGTACAACTTTTTAGTCTCTCATGATTGTGCTGCTTCTTGGATTCTTTTTCGTTGCTTGTTTTTATGTTTTAAACTCTTAAACATATATTTCAGGTATGGTCATCAAAGGATTTCAAGCCTGTAAAGACACTCTCTGGTCATGAAGCGAAAATCACATCATTGGATGTTGCTGCAGGTAAGTTCCGTTTAATTTCAAGCTGTTGTTACCTTTTTGTGGAGTGGAACAGTATCTTGAAGGCATTTAAGAAGTGTAAGCCTTGAGGTTATTATACGTTTTGTCTCTTCGGTAGTAAGTCCACCATTCCTCTCTACACAATAATTGTGCAACTCCTATGCTTTCTTAAGCTATACAGAGATAATAATGCACTAAACTAGATACGATTGTAGCTACTGGTGTTAGTTCTTTTTTCGCAGTCTGAGATGTCTTGCCTCGTGGTCCCATTTATGGTAGGATAGAAGTTGACCCACTTCCAGAACCAAAGAGCATTAGCAACAAATGAACGATCAGATTTATGGTTTTCTTTCCCTTCCTATGGCAAGACTCGATGCAGAAGGACAGCTGGAAAAGCTGATGAAAGCTCATGAGGATGAAGAAGCTGCAGCTGGAGATATAAATGATGTGGCATATGTCATAGCATACCTTTAATTGCAGTAAACCTGAGCTTTAATTATTGGACCAAATCCTGTCCCTCATCTTCTGTTATTGCTGTACTAATGTTTAATGATAAGCACACCTTATAGGGGGAATTTGGAACATAGCCACTTGCTCTAGACCGTGAAGTATTTTCTTTTTTCTCTGCCTTACAGTTATTATTTACTTCATAGTAATTTTATGTTGGTCCTTTGCTTCACATTTCACATATGCTTATTTGTCTAATTTGGTGCCAGATGGACAATTCATCACCACTGTGTCTTATGATCGAACAATCAAGCTATGGTCAAGCAAAAACACAGAGAAGGAAGAGAAAATGGATATCGACTAGATTTTCACCTTGCTAAGTTTGTAGGTATCTTACCGTTTTCTGAGATCATCAAGAAGAGTAGAGTATGTTGATTACGTGTAAGAATCTCTGTAGAAAATTGAAGCGACAAGGCCCTTTGCTCATGCTGTATTTTGTAAAGCCTTCGTCAACCAATGAAGTAGTGACATCCTCTACTGTTCAAGAAGGACCCAAAGGTTCGGTTGTTTGCCAGATCCGTGAGTTGGGTTTAGCACATCATGGGACATTTCTTGTACTGCGAGTATTTTTACACAATTCCTTGACAAATGACAGTGACCTTTAAGTAGTTGGTGAATGCCATAGTTATCTGTAGCTCTGATGAAGGTTCATGGTTATGCTAATATTCTTCATTGTGCAGATTTTCAGTGCACTTCTGAGACAATTCTTGTATTGAGTGATCCAACAAGATGGAGAAAAATTTAAGAACATTCTGAGCAACTTCTATTCTACTGTATTATTAGCTGATCAGAAACTTGAGATGCCAAAAGGTATTTTAAACCTCAAACAAAGCCATATCTCTGAAAAATTGTTGTTAAAAACAATTGCATTTCTATTTCGTTATGACCTATTTTGACCTGGCACAGAATTTAAGAAATTAAAAGATTTTTTAATTCTGTGGTTTTAAATTAAAGTTGTGTCAAATGTATTAAAATGTCCTTTAGGGTCATTCTTTTTTAAACGGACTGAAAGGGGGAACAAATCATTTTTTTTTAAACGGAGGGAGTATAATAAATAGGAGCATGGTCTATTAGGTCTATCAGAAATCACCTCTATAAGTACTTTTGCTTCTGGAGATCTTACTTGTAGGATTTTATTGAGTATCGTGTTGCCAAACGAAGATAAACGGATTGTTGCAATGATGTATGGGATTACTAATCCTTAACATTTTGAGGAATTCTTCATCAGTGATCGTAAATAATATCAACGATTTCAAGTAAGATCTCCAGAAGCAAAAGTACTTATAGAGGTGATTTCTGATAGACCTACTAGGCCATGCTCCTATTTATTATACTCCCTCCGTTTAAAAAAAAATGATTTGTTCCCCCTTTCAGAATCAAATAGGCAAAGATCATTCATTATAAACGTAATTACCAAGATTAAAGTGTCTTGCAACATCAAAATCTTACAAAGAAAGCTAAGTACAACATGTGACAATGCAGTTTCTAACAAAATTCTCCTAGGGAATCAGTGTAGGTTACAAGCTCCAACTGTCATTGCATGAATGTATATGGTTGTCACTTTCCTCAGAGTATGGTATCGTCGTTTCTTCATAAAATAAAGACCTTCATGCAGGATGACGAAATTCGTTCAATTGAAAAGGCTGTTCTCGTGTGACAGCTTCATTTGTACCAACCCGTCAGGAGCCATCTCAGCAGAAAACAGAAGCCGCAGCAAATGGCCTGTAAGACATACATTTGTCACTTGACGATACTTCCATTTATAAGAACTTATCTGACGAGATGATGTACATGGTTATGCACATGAACAATCGAATAAAGGAGGGAAATAGAGGCAGTTCACAGGCTCAATGATTGAGAATGCTATGATCAGCATTACTGCTATCATAGCTAAGTTGACTAACTAGAAATTTATCACCATTTTTGTGATTTAAAAACGATCGTGTTGAGGTAACAGGCAATGACTGCAGGACTAGAACAGGAAAGTAACTGAACACCCTTGTTGTGATATGAGAGAGAGAGAGAAAGAGAACCTGAGGTACTGATAGTAGGAAGTTCAGAACTTGCGGCAAGAAGAATATAAGCAGTGTTTCACTGTAAGGAAATAGACGAATCTAGACACATTAGCTTGAAGTTTCAGATGAAGAAATTCAAACAAATATCTTTACAGGTCTAGAAAATAAAAGTATTCTGTACATACAATGGCTATACTCGATCTGACACAGTTTATGTGCCTGAGCCGAGAGTCTATCGGAAACAACTTCTCTACCTCCTCAAGGTAGTGGTAAGGTCGATCTGACACAGTTTATGTGATGCTTTTTAAGTGTTTTCGTACATCTCATTACATTTAATATATTTCAACTACTATACCATTCTATGATCAAGACAAGTTTGAAGATTTCACTTCAATTAACAATTTATTACATCAATGAGATCCTCTACCAGCTAAGTCTACTTTTTTTAGGGTGGGTGCGGGATCTGGACAGGGACAAATAATAAGCATTTTAGACAATAAGTAAAGCCACCCACCTCATTCATCAAAAAGTAATGCGACCCACCTCTTTGAAAGCCTGATTCTTGAGAACTTTATGGAATAGTGAGTTAAAAAAACCTTCACATTTTTTTCTTTTTCAAATGTGTAGCTTTCCCCTGATATAGGCTTGTTTGTTAAGCACTCCGTGAACAGGTTCGGGACCATGTTGGTGCCACTTTTTTTTTTTTTTTTTTTAAAGAATGACCTTGTTTGTTTAATAAAATAATATTCAAATTGTCTGAGGATGTCATTCCCTTGATTCCACTTTTGAAGGATGATAGACTGGTCACTTCTCCCCTGATAAAGACAATACTCTGTTGTTCACACAATACTACAGTCACTTCTTTTCCTGATAAAGACTATACCCCAGTCACTTATTAGAAAACTTGGGATTCATAGTCATCAGCCGACAAGGGTCTCCATTCTTGCTGGGCATCACTATGTCACCAAGTCAAACTGACAAGGGAAAATGGGATAACCTTTTTTTATTTCTAAAACATCAAAGAAGCAATCAAATAGTTCAAGAAAAAGACTAGCAGAAGCACTACCGAATTTAATTGCAAGAAACAGGCAGGAAGCTGTACCTAAAGTGACCCAAGATTCCAGCCACTGCCATGGTCATCCCGGCAAAATATGTAAAGGTATCACCAACGAAAACTGAGGAAGGATACCTACAATGACAGTGGCAAGTGTAAGTATTAAGTAAAACATATTGCTGAAGGAAAACTCTGAGGTTATTCCAAGATGAAATTTTACCAGTTGTATGAAAGTAAAGCCAAGGAAGTAGCAAGCATTGGTTGAACAAGGTAAATAGAAAAAGCATGGGCTTGTTTGTAATCAGGATTAGCAGATGCTCCAATTTGCATGATGTTGTGTATCAAAATCTGTAATTACTCTAGAGTTAGATGACATTCAATTGTCCAAGTGATAGCTAGAGAACAATTGAAGCTTACAGCAGCTGCGATAACAACTGTCTGCCCAACTTCAAGGCCATTGATACCAGCGTGGATATTGATTGAATTTGTGCAAAATATTGCCAATAGCCACATATATAATTTATAGATACAGCCTGTAAAACCACAGAGATTAAAGAACCGACCCGAAGTCAACAAAAGGAAAGAATTAAGGTATGAAACAGTAAGGAATTATATCTATACAAGACACGACTTTAAGCATGGTAAATGTGCATGTTCAACTTTCGGGTACTTCATCAAATATGGCAAACTCCAACTCAAGGACTTTCTATAGAAGTACAAAGAAATCTGGGATGCTTACCTAGATCCAAGATCTCTAATCCAACATATGATACGAGGGGCTTCGGTATAATAATAGTTGTATGCCCAGCATGAACACCCTTGTTGGTTTATAGTTGAGAAAGAAAAAGAAAAATAAGAGAACTAACTTATTTACCTGGAAGACTAGTAGCATGACACAAAGGGACTGTTCTGACATTCTGCCAAATTGTCTCAAGAACAAGTTCACTAGTGTCCCATCATTTGTTCCGGTCAATAAGCCGGTCTGAGGGTCAAATCTGAAAGGGTGCAAGGTATCATATTCCAGACACAAACAGGATATTCCAAAACTTGAGCTGCTTCAATTAAAGAACTTACTTAGGGAGCCGATGCCTTGGACAAGGTACAATACCAGCAAGCTGAAAGGAATTCAAGGGAGTTGAGAGTAGTTAGAGATCCGAAATTACATGAACTTCATAAGAATCTAAGCTGAAAAGATTTCAAAAAGGTCCCCAGTTGCATTTCAGAAAGACTTAGATATGATAGAAATGCTTACACTCTCCAAGGCACATCAAGGACATCATCCACAAACCCAAGCAGCATCATGAAGCAGATTGAAGATAATGCAGCATTGTACTCAACAAGCCACTGCCAAATTCATAGTCAACAGCCAGAGGAACACTTATTTGACAAGGAAAAAAAAGGAAGGTGCTGCTGAGTACTATTAATGGAAGCAACACTTTTAATGTAACTATTACACGATTCACATATGACCAAGCATATGCACAATATATGGAGGACATCTACACACCCCTCTTTTTCATTACTTCTCTCATCTTCTATTCTGCTTAATCTCTAGCTACATGAACTGTTTTATCCTGACCTGTGTTTTTTATGCCTTTGGCTTTGACAACACTCTCCGGCTTTTTGTTGCAGACTATCTTTTGCTATATGAAATAGATTTTGACATTTAATCTCCAGAAGAAATCTAATAGTAGCATTTTTTTATTTTTGAATTATTTCAATGTAATTTATTGTTATTTCTTGTAAACTCTACACTGTTTTTCTTATTAACTGTTATGCTTCTTCATTGTCGTCATCTTCCTATTGAGTTTGATGCACCTGAGCCGAGAGTCTATCGGAAACAACTTCTCTACCTCCTCAAGGTAGTGGTAAGGTCTGCGTACATTCTATCCTTCCCAGACCCCACCTAGTGGGGGATTTCACTGGGTATGTTGTTGTAATTTATTGATTAAGTTTTGATTCCTCTATTCGAGTGATCTCTTAATATATACCAAAGTGTTGTAGGGTGTGTCTTCTCTTTTTCAGTCACAACCCTGTCCACCAATATTTGAAATTTTGATGCATTTGGCTCTAAGTTATGCATTTGAGTGATCTTTTAATATCTACCACAATGTTGCAATGTGTTTTTCTATTGCATAGTCACAGCCCTGTACCTCCTATTTTGAAAATTGCATGTGTTCGGTTCCAGGTTATGCCTTATCGCACTATGCCTTTGACCCAACCAGGTCATGTTTCAGTTCACTAAGAAAGCAGGAATGTGACTTCCTGGAGTACAAAAATGCACAAGCACATTGGATTCACGTCAGCATTTTTCGTCTAGTTTTGTTCATAATTATATATTTGAAAAGTCTGAGAGTTATCTTTTTTCCAGATAGTACTAGCACATAGTAATAGGGTTGGTTACATTCTCTTTGATTTATGCAAAATTTTCTACAAAAGTCAATTGTAAGATGTCAATTGACACCATCACAGGCAGCAAAAATGTCAATGGGCAGTAAATGAACTTGGATACATGTGCAAGGAGACATGATAATTAATCCAGTTGCCCAATTTACAGCCTGTATAACCATGAATGCACAACCACTTGTGAATTGTCAATTAGTAGAAGTTTCCCCCAAAAAGCAACAAACCAGCAACTTGGAACACTACAACTAGTGAATACTGAATATGTTTGTTCTCTTTAATCTTACAACTACAATTCTTTCAAGTGAATAAACCAAATGGTCAGTGAGGATTCATATAGTTGATCACAACTTGTTTGGGATGGATGGATCATGAATTATTTTAACCAAAAAAGAATATAGTCAAACACTTGCTTATAAGATCAATGTCAGTAGGGATCAACCTTTGGCACTATTTTTCCTCACCTTTAAATGGAGAAAACAAATTCACTTATGTTTTATCATACTAATAATAGTTAGATGTTCTCATGATTTGCAAGCAAGAAGAAACACACAAAGTTATTCCAAAAAAGCAAATCATCAAAAGCAGTTATCAAGACGTAAAGCAGATCATCAATGAATAAAAAAGTTACAAAAGAAACCACAAAGCTTGCAACTTCACTTACATTTGAATCAGCTGTGAAGTTGAAATATTGAAACAAGATAGCAACGACCAAGAACACAGCCCCAACAATAATACCTAGTGACTCAGGTCTGCGGAAAAACAACACAGATCACTCATAAATTGCTTAACCATACACTGCATAACTAAATCTAAGTTGGTTCTTAACTATGAAAACTCACTCTCTTAACTGAGTCCATAAAATTACTCACTTTGTTACAGAAAAAAAGTTCTGCCTTCATTGTAAGTTGTCCCAGAATTATCCATGCTCATTCTTTTATATCAGTAAAGTGAAATTTTAAAAATTCCCAGCATAAGGTGTAAGCTGGTACTCCCTCCGTTTCAATTTATTGGTCTTACTTTCCTTTGTAATCCATCTCAAAAAGAATATTTCCTTTTTCGTAACTTTTCAATTCCACCTTCCACTCATCACATGTTTAAAATCACAAAATGAATCAGCATCTTAAGACCACAAGATTCAAAAGCTCCTTTGCTGTCTTAAACACCGTGCCAAATCAAAACTAGACAACCAAGTTGAAACGGAGGGAGTAGTATTTAGAGGGTAGCCACATTACATGTTGTGCGATGAGCTTAAGAAATCAACTATGGCTCTTGTGATAAGGATCTACAAAAAAAGATATGCATAAATGTAGACCTTTAAAATAAAAATTTCACATTTTTACACTTCTAATGAACCAATTCAAACTAAGACTATCAAAATAAAAAAAGTAAGGCATAATAAATTCAAATCAGCATTAACTTCAAGTAAATTAAACCTCAATTTCTTCTTTCTACTAAAAAAAACACAAAAACTTACACTTTGATAGAGCCTTGAGGAGTGCCTTTCTTGTTGATATCATATCCAAACAAATTCCTTCTCAATACGTACTTAGAGGCAACAGGAATCATAGTAACGGTAACGAAAAATCCGATCAAGCTAACAATTGCATTTATGAGAATCGATCGTCGGAGCTCCGATTCGATTTTGTAGTGGTAAAATATCAAGTAGAAGTACGGGATTAAGAATAACAAAGAGATTTTGAAAATTAAGTAAAGTTTAGCCGGCGCTATGGGAGGTTCCGGTGAGGAGTCACCGGATTTAGGCTTTGTCGTGTTTATGGATGATTCCGGCTGACTCACGGTTTCCGGCGCCGGCGTCTTTGACGGTCGTTTTTTAGCTGCCATTGTTTCGATCTCTCTCCCTCTGTGTCACTTGTGGGAGACTCTCGTCATTTTGGGTCTGAGTTTTTATTTATTTATTTTAATTTATTTATATTTTATTGCTATTATTTATTTATTTAATTAATTCTGCTCTATGCTACACTTGGTATCCAATAGAATTTCGACACGTCATAGAAATTTGTCATATGTGGGGTCCATTTGTTGCTTTTGTATTTTTTTCCCTTAGATAAATAAATTTTACGATAGACATAAGAGAGATAAAAAGTTGGTTGAAAAAGTTTTGAAGAGAGCAAATTAGATCGGACATGGTTCACATGTAGCTTATCGAGAACATAATTTAAATAGAAAAATATTAAAGTCGAGCATAAAGTGTAGAAAATTTAACGTTGTTTAGTTCCTTTATTAATGTTGTTATGATGATTTTCTTTTGACTTGTTTGATATAAGTAAGGGATAGTTGATCTCAAAATTAATTTTAAGATGAGTTTCGTTTATATTTGCTTAAAATAAAATTGCAGGATAAGTTATTACAAAATAAGTTATCCAAGATTGTAGTATTTATTTTATCTATATCGAGGGTGAAGTAATTTATACCGAGATAATTAATTCTAAGATAACTTGTTGCCCGACCAAACAACTCTTAACTCCTTTTCTTCATCAATTTTATTAATACATGTTTTAATCATTTTCAACATGATTTCTTCATTAATATATTTGCTTTTACATAATTTTAACATGCTTAATCAAATCAAAAATCTACCAGAAATTTTTCTATCTTCACAAGAAAACGATACGATTGCAGGCACATCCAAAGTAGGGTGCTAAAATCCATATTTTTTAATGCTAAGCAAAATGTGATGCACTAAAATCCTCGTATAGTAGGCTTTATACGATACAAATTCAAATTAATTAATTGGATGAACAAGCACATCCCCAGGAAACAATCTCTCTACTTAAATAGTGGTAAGGTCTACGTACATTCTATCCTCCCCTGGGATTTCACTGGGTATGTTGTTGTTGGATGAACGAGCACATGATCAATCTGATCCAAGCATTGTGTTTGGGCAAAATAAGGAGGACTAAAATCGCCATAGTAAGCTTTCTATATGAATTAGTCGAATCAGTGAATTCCGAATACAGGAGGGTTAAACCAAAAAAACAGAATTTGCAACAGGAGTATTATGACACTCGGATTTGCTTTCTTTGTGAATCAACAAAGCATCAAAAATAGCAGAATAAATGAGAATCCTGTATATCACTTCAAAATATCAGGATTCACCATTTATATGTCAAAAATCCTGATGAGTTGAATATCCACTCCACGTTAGCTGCTCGAAAATAGTCTCCGTCGCGTTTTCTTGTTATGGTTCCATCTTCGAGAAGACCATCAAAGATGTTGGTACTAGCAAAATGGACGGTTGGTACTTGGAACCTACTACAGCTTAAGGACAAGGCCGATAGGACTGTGGTCACTGCCATCTACATCTGGGAGAATGTACGAGTCGTGCACCTTGTCAGCGATGCATTCCGAGACAAGGAAGTAGTCAAGCCGCCATCCTGCCATTTTTACATATCTCAGATGGGAAGAGAAGCAAAAAACATCAA
This sequence comes from Solanum virginianum, assembly GCA_000787875.1. Classification (NCBI taxonomy): domain Eukaryota; kingdom Viridiplantae; phylum Streptophyta; class Magnoliopsida; order Solanales; family Solanaceae; genus Solanum; species Solanum virginianum. The sequence goes on along the minus strand of DF357450.1, from coordinate 37,507 downwards.
AGAGGATAAATCATATCACGAACAATCTGGAAAACCATTTTTAAAAGAGCAAGTGGACAAAGAATGTGAGGTTGGAATTATCTTGTGAAGGAGTAACAACTACGACAGTCGACTAGAGATCAGAAAAATAAGATGTTGGACGACTAGTTAAATAGGTTAACATGTCAAAAGAGCAAACATAACTACTATGACGATAGGTAGATAGGTAGTCAAGCCTTCATCTAAGTTGCAGTTTGATGTAACTGGTGCTGGCGTCTAGGTTGTGAAAAGTCAACACGTAAATCTTTAGGATTAGAACAGCATCAAGATAGTTAAATTAACAACCTGCTGAGAATGTCAAGGTCGCTAAAAGTCTTTCAGCTCAAGCTAGTCGACAATCTGATACAAGTGTCTAAGTTGCTAAATGTTTTGGTGTAAAGCTTTAGGAGCTCATCTCGCGAAGATAGTTAACTCAAGCTAACAACCTGGTGGAATATCCAAGTAGCTAAATTATATTAGGTGTCAGGTCTAGGAGCCTATCTGCCAAGATAGTTAACTACAGTTAACAACTTGATACAAGTACATCTTAAATTGCTAAGACGTATTGGCATAGAGCTCAAGGTTCACATAAGCCCAAGATAGTGTAAAGATACGACATCTAAACTTAACTCAACCTCAAAAGCTAGCTCATAAGAGGAGGATTTCCAAGTGCATATAAGCAAACCCCAAGTGCATTCCCTAACCCAATGTGAGAGTCTAATTCACAAGTACCCAGAGTTCAAACTCAAAAGTTGTATTTCCACACTGACCACTATCAAATGGGTGATGTTGTCATTCCACTACACAGCAAAACCTAAGTTGCGCACTCTTCACTTTCAATGACACATCCGTGTTGGATTCTCCAAAAATACACTACTTTTAGAGAATCGGACACGCACCCATTGACATTTTTGAAGAGTCTGAGCAACATAGAGTAAAACACAATGACACACACGAAAATATCTACTTGTAGGAGCTATGGAGAAGAGTATGTGAAGAAGCACAAACTGAGACGTCTTCGCTTTCTTAACTTTATCATAATAAGAACAACTGAAGGAAAGCAGAGGACAAGTAAATAGCACCATAATAGAATAAACGTCTTAATACCTTTATTAGTTTTACGTCCACCATGGCGGTAACCCCAGTACGTATAACCAACAACACCAGGATGCTGCTTCCTGAATGTATCTACAAACCCCTTGTTCAGAAAGTTTGTTTCGAAGGACTGTCTTTCTTCTTCAGTAAAGCCTGCACTTCTTTTATTTCCCTAAGCAAATGAAGGAAAAAGACGGCAAAAACAATTGATCAGAATGATGTCAAAACTAAAATGCAAAAGTTAAAATCCATAAGCAAACAGCAATTCTTAAGTTGCAAAAGTCAATCTTCGAGTTGGAAATGAAATTTTCCAATACTTTATTGTATTTTAACAAATGAAATAACTATTTCAGTTCATGAAGGGACCGAGCAAATTCCCATGGTACTAGGTGCAAACAATTGCCAAGTTTTCATTTTTTTTCCTTTTCAAAAAAGCGGTTTATCTCTATTTTTGGTGGATGACTTTTACATGCTAGTTAAAGCAAATTATTTTCCTTCCAGTTGATATTTGGAACACTTTTCCCACCTATTAGCTTTCAAAGAAAATTTTGACCTGTATACCGCAATTGGATAAGATTACATTTATGTTGATTCCAGTGCTATCCTTAAATGCTAAGATAATCACCTTAAACAATGGCTAATTTAAATTGTACGCACTCCCTCCGTTCCAATTTGTTTGTCCTACTTTCCTTTTTACTCTGTTTAAGAAAGAATGTGTTTTTCCTCTTTAGACAACTCTTTAGTTCTAACTTTCTTCATAGCATGTTTAAGACCACAAGATCAAATGGCATCCTGATACATTCTACATATTTTTAGTTTAAGACCACAAGATTCAAGTCATTTTTGTTTTCTTAAACTCCATGTCAAGTCAAAATTAAACAAACAAATTGAAATGGAGGGAGTAGTATCATTTCAATCCTCTCTAATGCTTGCTTCGTTGTGGCTTTTATTTTGTTCTCTTAGGGGCATTATTGATGCTACTTTGTATCTTCTCTTACAACTATATATCAAGAGTAAGCCTGATCTATCATTCACATGCATAAACTGCTTTTGCGTCATTTACATGATAGGACATGACAATGAAAATACTTACAGCAGGATTATAAATATCTATCTCCTCGTGGGCACAATTTAGATCACCTGTCAAAACAACAGGTTTTGATTTTTCTAGCTCCTGCAAAGCGACACAGGAATGATTTTTATTATGAAAAAAAAAAAAATTACTTGATAGAGAAATGATATACGGTGCATAAGATGTCAGTAAAGAAAGCAACACTTACTTTCATGTAATTGCCAAGAGAAGGATCCCACTCTGTAATTCTGTATGCCTGGTAAAAAAGTACATCTAGCTAGTCATGTCCGTAAGAGGAAATGCATAGCATAACATAACAAATACAAGAAGAGATTAAAAAAACATAGGGAACTACCAATCGTCGTAGTCCATCACCAGAATTTGGAACATATCCACACAGCAAATAGAAGTTATCAAATTCCACCGTGACTAGTCGTCCTTCAGAATCATGATCTGGTATACCGAGACCATATTTGATAGATAGTGGTTTAATCTGTCAAAGAGGAAAGAAAAAGGACCATACTGCTTACATACCAAATAAATCAAAACAATTCAATGAAGGAAGACATAGCTGCTTAATCTTCTTCCTTCTCTATCAGTAAAAATATTTCTCAGAGACCAGTAAGCTACCCAATGAAAGGCTTGACACAAAAATAGAGATCGTAATTCATAAAGGAAAACAATCTTCAAATGAGGAAGCTCAAACTGCAAAGATCTTCTAAAGATTTTCTTGCACAAAGAAATACCCATCCCATGAATTAAAAAAATGTACATTTAATATGAGTTATGGAAATAGCCAATTTTTTCAGTACTTTCTTCTCATTTTCGCTTTTTTACTTCTTCAATATTGGTTTTACACTTATGGACAGCTGTATTTGGAGGTCTTATGTTCAGTGCAAGAATGGGAGAGTTAGATAATTCGACGGGTCTATGAAGAAGAAAGTCGAAAAAATAAAAGGAAAAAAAAAAGAGAATGAGAGGAAGAAGGAAGGACAAAGAATCATACTCGTGAGATGATTGCAGTACCAGAATACCCAAGCTTAGAGACACTGCAAGTCCAAAAGCTATTCTTATAGTCGTGAAGACTTTCCTTGATCGCTTCAACGTCTTTCTCCTGCTTTCAAGAGTCAGATGTGAAATTATCCAAGAAAACACAAATATTTGTCATATGAAAGAGAAAAAAATCCCTATGGGTCACATAGTAGTCTAAACAGTATTCAGAAATCATCACTAGTGACCTAAACTCATTGATAGCTTTAAGCAGCTTAGGTCTTACTATTGAACTAGAAGGTAATTTTCCATCTCTTTCAGAGTATACCAATAACTAGAGTTTGCCGAAGTTGTGTAAACACAAAGAAAACCTCCAGTTTCTGTTGCAGTCTCGACAATCTAGATTCTAAGAACTCCATCCGCCTTAAATCTGAAGAATTGTGTCAAATAGGAAGCAAGTAAATTTAAGGAACCTGAATGGTTATACACACATAGATGACTACGAGAGTGTGCGGATATACATGAACATGTGTGTGCGCGGATCGTAGTAAAAGACACACTGTTTCTTTCATTGTGTTGAAAATTAAGAGAAATATATAATGAGATGACACATAACTGTCTTGCGGTTATTGACCATGCTGCTGTTACACAATTTTTATTTTTGTTCAGAAGAACAACCAGCAACAACAACAACATACCCAGTGGAATCCCACAGGTAGGGTCTGGGGAGGGTAGAATGTACACAGACCATAATTGTATTAGCATCATCTGCACCCTAAGTTTGTTTTACAAAGATCTCAATATGTTGTAAGGTTGATGAGTAAGATAAACAGCTGTTATATTGTATCACATTGCAGAAACTTGAAGGACACACTCCATAATGTCCGAACAGCATAACAAATTATGTCTCCACCATTTCCCTTATTCTCATCCACTCCAGTAATCTAAGAGCTGAGAAAGTATACAAACTACATGCATAAAATTTTGAAATGCGTGTAATAAGTGGTGAAGCCAGGATTTATAAAGGATATACAAAATATAAGGAAGTAAGCCCAAAGAAGAATCCTAGGGGATCCAGCATCTACTATATATACATAATAAATAATTTTAGCCTTATATATACAATATAGTTTTCTGGCGCAGGGGTTCCCCTTCCACTCCCCAGGCTCCCCCGCATTGTGTAACTTATGTAGATAATATCTATTAAAATATCAAGTTGATCCCTACAATCAGAAATGAGATAAAATGAGAGTTCTTGCCTGTAGTTTAGTCTCCTGTAGGCAAAGTACATCAAAATCTTCTCTATCAGCAAGCTGCTGTATGCAAAGATTCTTTAACTTCATTAGAGCCCTCAAACCATTGACATTCCATGACAATAGCTTAACATGTTTTGTATCCTTAGAAAGAGGAGGTGGCCTCATTGTTTTAGGATTATATACAATCCACCCATCTTTGGGCTTCTTGTGAGAGAAAATAGTCCAAGGTTCATCTTTATTTGCAGAAAGATCAACACCCTCGGAAACTCCAATGTGTGCTGAAGCAGTCGCTGGTGAAACTTTTCTCTTTGCTCGTAAATTTTTCTTGCCTATAAAATTATTCATCATTTAATTTGCAGTCACAGCAAAGCTAAGATTTACATCAAGTCAAGTGAGAAGTAACCAGACAAAACGACAAATACCAAAGTACCTTTGATGCCAGTAGATTCAGCGGAAAGTTCTTGCGTAATTTCAGCTTGTTTAACAATAATGTCAACACTGATATCCTTGTTATGGCCTTTTGCAACTCGTTTTTTAGTCTCCCGAGTACTAGGAACCTCGGATGCAATGTTGCTTTGGTTATGGTTCTTACTTGACACTTTTCTAGGCTTCTTTGTTGAAGGATTATCTGCTACTTCAAGACTCTCCTCAGATGATACTTGATCCTCCTGTGCCACAGATCCATTGCCTGCATCTATAGAAGAAAGCTAAAGGTTAAAAGTATCTTTCTGCTACATTTTGGATTTTGGAAAAGTTCGCAGAACATTACTATGACCACCTAGATAAATAATTTCCATCAGTTTCTAAATTAAACACATTAGTTTATGGGCTTGGTTGCAGTTAAAATGACAGAAAAGCATACCGTTAAGTTTGCTGTCGAGAAAAGTCTTCAAAGAAGCAACAAGTTCTTGCTTAGTGCCTCTGGAAGGAATCCCAAGATTCCTAAAAATGCAGAACTTGCTGTCATGTCACAGAATCAAATTGAAAGACACTCAAAATTACTAGGTGATATCTGCAGATTCTTCCTATCCACATAAATCATCTCTGAAGTGGAACGTCATCAGAACAGAGGTTTAAGACCAACTACTTCATGTTCCAGATGAATCATTTAGTGCTGTATGCTATACAGTGTTGTCAAAGGCACACTTAAGCCCTGAAGAGAGGCTAAAAGTGCGTTAAGCGATTCACCTCGCCTAATGTGTGTTTCAGTGTCATCGTCTAGTTTCTAAGGTGGAGAAGTTGTTTCGGAAAGACCTTACCCCTACCTTTGAGAAAAAACAGAGAGGTTGTCTCCAAAAGACTATCGGCTGAACAAACAGTGAACAAGAGGCAATAGCAAGAAACAGAAACAACAAGATAATAAGCTACTAGGCAAAAAACAAATCAAACAAACATGAATCACATTTACAACATAATACCATATGATGCCAAACAGTTATCACTTTAAACTATACCTAAGTTTTACTCTGAGCTGTGGAACAGTCATTTTCTCTACTGTTTCCATATCCTCCACAAGAATCTCCCCACTCTTACCACCATTTTCCTACATATAACAAACAAAAATTCAATCTTTCTTACTGAACTATCCCCACAAATGCTTAAAAAGACATTAATAGGCCAAAAAGAAACAACCTTCGAAACACCCTTTTCACCTGCAACACTCAATGTTTCACTTGACTTTGCAGTAGCTGATGAAGTTGAAAAGGGTCTTTTTTTAGACCCCATTATTGTCAAATCCATAGAAACCAAAACCTGAAACTTGGGTTTCCTTAAAATAACTCCAATACTGAAAAAGATACAATCTTGAGACGAAAAATCAAGAAACAACTTTTTTATATGTATATAAAAAAAACATAAAATAGAAACTGATATGTTGTACCTATTGGGAGTGATGAAATTGTATAGGCCTAATTTGAGAGATTGTAGCATTGATTGTAATAGAGGAGAAAAAAAAAGTTTTAACTCCTTTCTATGGAAGGGTGGGGGTGGGGGTTTGGGGGGGTGATGAACCGCCAGAGGAGGCAGCAAATGGGGAAAGGAGAATTTTTGGAGGCTTGAAGCTGGGTTGGGAGGTTAAGAAGCCACGTGGTTAAGAAGTAAGGAAGCAAAAATAATTTTTTTATATATATAAAAAAATTACAAAATTTAAAGATTTTTTCTTTTTTTTAGCAGGTGAAGTGAAAACAAAACAAATTATTATGTATTGTATGTTAATATGAATAGGTTTTTGTAATTGGAGTGAGATTATTATGGTGCAAAAGCAGATACGATGTGCTCCTTCGTTCACTATGTATTAGTTATGATTTGTCTAGCGAAAGCTAATCAAGCCTTGTTTGAGTTTGTTTGATTTGTTCACTTGAAAATCTTATGATGTAATCGTATTTATCAAATTCAATTGTTATTTTTTGTGTTTCTAATTTGTCTGTTAGGTCAATTTGATCGATTCTCTTGGTGTAGCAACTATATCTTTTTGCAAGAAAAAGAAAATTAAGTTTGATATTTGATATTGTTAGAGATCGTCGTAGTAGAATGATAGATTCTGTTTTAATTAGAGATCTCAAGTTTGGATTTCAAAAGTGAAATGTTTTTTGATAAGAAATGTGTTTACCTACAAAGTGAACATAAACATGATGTTTATGTGAAACCATATTAATCTACTATAATTACATCATAAATTATGAACTTTATGTGTGAAGGCATGTGTTATGTATTCATTAAGTAGGTGTATATTCACGTCTGTTGAACTCTTCAAAATGTTATCGTACTCATGATATATTCTCAAAAAATACATTACTTCATGAGAATTTGTTACGACCCATCAATATTTTAAAACAACTCAAACAACATTGATGTAAACACTAGTGGATAGTTTTTGTAATGAGAGCAGACTCAATTGATACATACACCCAAAATACACACTCAAAAGGCCAAAGCTGCAAAAATTGTATTACTTATTTATAGCTTATGCTGGTCTCATCGGCCAACAAGGGTCGTGGTGGAATGAAAAATATTCCTTCATTGTGAATCAAAAGTCTCGAATTTGAGCTTGAGCTATGGGATCCACCTTCGTTAGGGAAGACTTTAACCACAATGTGAGACTTTCTGGCGTGAGTCCCAACTTAGACTAAAATACTGCCTGGACACCGGGGGACAACCAAAAAATTGATGGTCTCATCCCCTTGCTCCTAATTCACTTGTTGTGCCTCACATTTTCAGCTTCTGAAAGAATAATGACCTGGCTGAGGACTGTATTAGTTGACTGGGGCGACTCATCTGACGTGGCCATAACGTTACCTCCTTCCCCAATAAGAACCTTGTCCGCGAGGTCCATAGCTTCCTCCTGAGGGCCATCATCATGTGATTGCAGCGGGGTAACTTGTTGGTCCGGCATTCCTATGCACTTCTTCAGCAAAGAAATGTGAAAAACAGCGGTGTATCAGGCAGCTCCAATTTGTAAGCGATGGAGCCAAGGTGTATTCGTTTCTAAACCTTCTATATTTAGAAACAAATTAACTTTAAACTTCGGTGTTACCCATAGTGAGGTGACATAAAAGTTAAAGGGACACAGGCAGATGTGGCTTGTTTTAGACTACGAGTTTCAGAAGTCTTTATTGTTTTCTCAAGCTTCGTGCCCAGTCAGACAATCTCACATAAAATGGGATGGAAGCAGTACTTTTTATGAAGCATGTTCTGTTCCGGTCAACTGTAGGGACCAGAAGATCAGTTGTAGATCCTAGAATTTATAGGTGGAGCTTGAAGCTGGCCATACTTGGCGGATATTGGAGATGTAATTACCCTGCAAAATCATGGAGATTCTTTAACACTTGGATTGCCACTGACGGACCAGTCAACAAGCAGTAACGTTAATGGCTAAATCTATTGCACCTACATAGAATTCACATCCCCTACTTCACCTCAACCCAACTATAGCCCGGAGTCTTTCTCAATCCAATGTCATTCATCTTTACTCTAGTATGAACTGCATCGCTCCACCTACCAGATTGAGAATATAAACTTGATAATACCACATAATGAGCTGGATTTCCTTGCTCAATTTTGACAAGATTCTTCAAAGCAAGTTCTCCTATCTCGATATTAGAATGCATTCTAGCTGCATCCAACAAAGCCCCCCAAACTCCACCATCTGGTTCCAAAGGTATTGTCTTAAGTAGATCCATAATTTCATTAAAAAAGCCAGCACGTCCTAACAAGTCTACGAGACAGGCATAGTGTTCTACATCTGGTTCGATGTGATATTTGTCACGCATGCAGTGGAATATTTTCCTTCCTTCTTCAACCAAGCCTGCATGTCTGCAGGCAGACAAGACACTAAGGAAGGATATAGAATCAACTTCAATGTCTCTCTTTTCCATTAGAGAGAAAACAGAAAGAGCACGATCACCTTCCCCGTGCATAGAATATGCTGTAAGTAAAGCATTCCAAGAAACACTGTCAGTGTTCTTCATCTCCTCAAATATACACTCTGAAAGGTCAAGTTGACCACATTTGGCATACATATCGATAAGACTGTTCCCTACAAGCTTATGGGACTGAAAGCCACTCTTGATTATGTAGGCATGTATAGTCATGCCCTCTGTCAAGTATGTCAAATGTGACACTGCAGGCAAAATGCTAACAATTGTCACCACATTGGGCTGAAATGATTCAAATTTCATGGAATGGAATGTGGAAAGGGCTTCCTTAGCAAGTCCATTATGCATATATCCTGCAATCATTGTGTTCCAAGACACCTCATCCTTCGAGAACTCAGTTTTGTTGAACATGAACTCAGCCAAAGATATATTTCCACATTTGGCATACAAGTCAATTAGAGCATTTTTCACATGACAGTCTGACTCAAACCCATATCTGATAATTTGACAATGAAGACTCGTCCCCAAGCGTACATCACCAAGGAAGGCACAAGCCGGAAGCACACCAACCATTGTCCCTGGGTCTGGGTGTAATCCAGCTAACCTAAATTGGCAAAACATTTCTAATGCACTATAGCAGTCACCAATTTGGGCATACCCGTTAATAAGAGTATTCCATGTCACTACCTCAGTTAGTGGCATCTTATTGAACAGATTAAGTGCAGAAGTGAACAGGTTGCACTTAGCATACATGGAAACCAAGGCAGTTCCTGTTGAAATATCAGAATCCATACTGGCTTTGATGGCATGACAGTGGATGCTCTTTCCCAATCTCACTGCCATTAGCTCTGCACAGGCTGGGATTACGCTCACCAGAGTAACATTATTTGGCTTTGAATACTCCTTCTGCATATCTCGAAACAGAGAGATCGCCTCTTGAGGATATCCTGATTGTGAGAAAGCAGCTATTGCTGCGGACCAAGCAACCAAATCTCTTTCCCTAATTCCCCAAAACAGATCTCTAGCCTTGCCTAGCATTCCACACTTTGCATACATTGTCATCAAAGAAGTAGCAATCATAACGTCAGAATCAATCATTTCTTGAATTGCACATTCATGAATTTCTATCCCTCTCTCTAGATCGCCCATTTCACCAGCACCAAGCAATGCACTTACAGCTGCTACTTTGCTCATCTTCAAGCGCATTCTCTTCATCCAATCAAACAATTCCAAAACCTCAACAAAGTTCCCATTATATGCACAACCTGCCATCATTGTACCCCATGAAACATCATCTGTCCCTTTTAACTCATCAAAAACTCGACGAGCAACATTGGGATGATTACATTTGGCGTACGTATCAATCAACGCATTATAAACCGAAACTGGAAACACTCTCCTATACACATAACCATGTATACACCTACACACCCTCATATCCATTAATTTACAAACTGCAGGGAGCAAATTCAATAACGTTACAGAACTAGGATTAGTTCGACAAACAAATTGCATCTTCTTGAAAAGTTCAACAGCCTTAACCGGCTCGGCACTCTGTGCAAGCCCAGAAATCATTGCATTCCAAACCACAACATCTCTGTCAGGCATTTTATCAAACACCTTCCTTGCACTCTCCAAATCACCCATTTTACTATACATATCAATAAGCCCAGTCCCAATAAAGACATCATTTTCCAGATTCCTGTTCACTATCTCTTCATGAATCTTGATACCCTTTTCAAAATCAGACATTAAAGTACAAGCTTTCAGCACAAAAGTGAATGTATACTTATCCGGGCGAATACCCTTTTCTTCCAACATTGAACTGTAAATTTTCAGAGCTTCTTGATGCTGATTCGTTCTGATATAAGCTCTGATCATTGAATTCCACAAGATTACAGGTGGGTTTGGTGTAGAATCGAAAAGGGTGCGAGAAAAACTGCATTTTTGGAAAGAAGAGTATATATTTATGAGATGGGTTATGGTGGAAATGTCGTAAGTATAACCGGAGGTGATTATACGAGCATGAATTTGGACAAGAAAGGTGAGATCTTTGCAGGAAGAGAGAAGCCGCTGGTGACAGAGAATTGAGCTCATTCGTAGTTGAGACGTTTACTGTTGAGTGAACGGAGTCTTTTTCTATTTCAAGAATCCATTTTCTTTGCAATTTTGCATGGAAAACTTCACTTATGACTTGGTATATGCCTATCCGGATTCTATGGGAAACAAACTTTCTTTCTTACACAAGAAAACAAAGAATGTTGTATTGACTTAAAATGCGTCTATCAATGATAATTTTTCTATCCTCTAGAAGATGCTTTGATGAAATATAGACTATACAAACATATGCTTGACAGAGAAGTAACCTTTTTACTCTTTAAAGACAATCGTTCTATCCTCATCTAATGCTTTGATGAGACTATACAAACTTCACATTTGACTCAATATATGGTTATCGAAAATCCGGTCTTCTATAGATGCTTTGATGAGACTACACAAGATATTATATTGACGTAATATATTAATGAAAAAAAACCCCTTTACCCTCCGTAGAAGCTTTGATGAGACTATACAAAACATTATGTTGTTACAACTTATTTGGATGGTTGTATTATTAATTTAAATACAATATTTGGCTTAATTGTAATTTGAATTTTGATACAATGAGAAAAGTTTTATTTTATGTAATGATAGATTAGATGTGAACATGTGATACCTTTTTTCCCTTTCATATCTTTACTTATTATCTAATAATCTAATATTTATGTTGTATATATTCATCAAATAATATAATATAATTTATGCAAACGTTATATTCATGCAAAATTATATTTTCTGAGTAGCTAGCACACAATTTTATAACTTATTGAGACGGAATGATTTTGTGACTTTACTAATACAATGCATAAATTTGATTTTATGGAGACACAAAACACTAGCTAGTTTTTGGTTTGGTGGGTATAAATAATGTGTACTAGTATTGGTGAGAGGTAATAAATATCCGTAGAATAATCGAAGTGTGCATAAGTTGGTCCTGCCACCACTATTATAAAAAACAGTACTTAGTAACAATTGTATTTTTCTCAATCAAACTTGCTATAACAAAAAATCATCTTATACTCAAAAAATACACTGAGCAGCAACAAATTAGCAAACTTAAGAAGCATTTCAATGGAATAAACAAAACTTTATGAGCTGTGAAATTATTGAATCAGATTGAACAACTCCATCAATGTCATCCACTCTTCGAATTTCAACATGAAACGTTGTCTGGGTAAATTAATGAAATTGAAACAAAAACGATAACAATAACAATAACAATGGCACATAATTCAAGTTCTAGAGAAAGAATATTTCGTTGCGTTGCATGAGAAACTCTCAAAAATGTTCCGAGGATATCACGCTCTCCATCAACTACCCTCAACCACCTGGAGGAGGAAATTTAACATTACCTCCTTAGTAGTTTCAATACATCGCCAACGAGATGCAATGAACCAGTGACAAGAACCTGAAACAAGAAGGAAATAGTGCTTTAGCTAATCATGGTGGTTGTCACAAACTTGATTGTTCCAGCCTAGAAGTGTGCATTTGTGATGTTATATATCATCTTCATTAACCTCAAATATAAGGTACTAAATGTCTTTCTTTCAGCTACAAGAAGCACGACGCTAAATAAAAGATGTAGGGTAATATCTGACAAAAGCATGAAATCATCTTCCATCCGAAAGCTCTAAGTGACATTTACAATCGAATTGGTTCCTTGTCAGGTTTCATGTCAGTCTAGTTGTAGCATTGTTTTCTTGGGTTTTATCAAGGAAGATCAAGAGAAAGCATACATCTCTATCAACTTGTAACTCTAGCTTTGCAGACCTCACCCATTCCTCACAGAGGTTGAGAGGTGGTTACCGAACGACCCTCTGCTTAAGCGCAGCAAATTAAAATAATTCTTACAAAGGAAATACGGCAGTGAAGAAAACATGTCAATTAATAAGGAAAGCGTACAAACAGCACCAGAACAATCCGCAACTAAAACACAATAGACAATAGATGGTAACAAGTATAAAAAACAAGAAACTACATGTCATCTATGACTAGTGTGTGTGTGTGTCTAGAAAAACTCTAAAAGTCTAATGCAAGCAGTTTTATCATGTATGTCATACTACAAACAGATGTGATGGGTTTGATATTCCCAGCAGTTTTATGTACCTGAAGTCGAAGGGAAGGGTTTTCTCTAACACAATCCCTCAACCAATTTATTGTCAATGGCAATGAGGGAATAACCGCACTAGAAGCAAAATATCTATCTTCTGGACTGCATTGAGACGTCTCTTCATAAAGGAATTCGTGGGCTGGCAAGCCTGCCGACGCATTTACCTTGAGGTTCTGATCAAGAACATCTGCATTAGACAGGAAGTTACATGACGTTTCTAGATAGATAAGTGTTCCAAGGCTTTTGGCATATAAGCATCCATTTCAGGAGGATCCTTAACCAAGAAACGATGCATGGTGTCAAAGTGAAATGGTTGATCACTTCCGGACATACATTTCTTGTTTTCAAAATTTCAAGTGAGGTTGATGTACAACTGCTTAGGCAAATATTTTTGAACAGCAACTGCAGATTAAACCTGTTTGAATGAAGACAGCAAAAGATTGAGGTAACAAGAATTAACAGAACCTGTTACATCCGAAGTCTATATAGATGGAGCGTTCCTTTTAAGGGTATTTTTAAGATGCAGTCTGCTCTAATTAGCTCTTTAAGACAGAGGATAGCCTTGCTCCGGAGAAAAGCAGGCCACAAGAGACTAAGAGCATTTGTTCGTGTTGATAGGGTTACACCAGGGTTCGACCCTTAGCCTACGTTTATTTGCTTTCTTGATGGATATATTGACGCGATATATTAAAGGTAAGGTGCCAAGGTGTATGATATTTGCAGACAACATAGTTTTGATTAATGAGACTCACAATGGAGTTAACATTATGTTAAAAGTTTGAAAACAAATTCAGAAGTCTAAAGGATTGATGAGAAGGACCAAGACTGAATATTTAGAGTCCAAGTTTAGTGATGTGACAAATGAGGCTGATGTGGAAGTGAGACTTGATACGCAGGTCATCCGTAAGAGAGATAATTTTAAGTATCTTCAGTTGATTATCCAGGAAAATGGAGATATTGACAAGTATATCACTCACCTGTTGGTTTAGGGCGGATAAAATGGAGGCTCACATCTGGAGTCGTGTCAAGATGCCACCTAGATTCAAAGGCAAATTCTATAGAGGGGTAGTTAGACCAGCTATATTGTATGGTGCGGAGTGTTGACCAATCAAGAAGTCTCACATTCACAAGATGAAAGTGGTGAAGATGAGAAGGTTGTGAGGGATGTGTAAGTATAAGATGCGAATATCTGATACAAGTTGGGGATGAATCGATGGAAGACAAGATGCAGGAAATGAGGGTGGGATGGTTCAGACATGTGATAAGGAGATGCACGGATGCCTAGTGCCAATGTCTGAGAGGTTGGTTATGAATGGATTTAGAAGGGGTACAGATAGGCGAAAGAAGTACTAGGGAGAGGTGAGTAGACAAGATGTGGTGTAGTTGCAGCTTATCGAGGACATGACCTTAGATGTGAAAATGTAAAGGACATGAATTGGGGTAAAAGATTAGTATGTAGGAGTGCTTTGTCTTGTTGTCCTTGTAGCCGTAGGACTACTGTTGTACTTTATTGTTCTTCGATTTCTATGATTATCTGTTATTTCGTGTGTTTTGTTTGTAGTATTATTTCGTTGTAGTACTATTATCTTCCCATCAGTTGTTTTGTGACTATCTATTGTCTATTGTATTTCTATTATGTCACTTCCTACTCTGTTTTTTGCCTTGAGCAAGGGATCTATCAAAAATAGGCTCTCTACACACCTCTGAAGGTATGCTCTACCCTCCTCAGACTCCATTATTTGGAACTACATTGGGTATGTTGTTGCATTGCAGTTGAATAAATAGAACAATTTTTTTTGGAATTCTTGGTCATCACATAATAGATTTGCAACACTAATAACCGTGACAAATAGACTCACAATATTTTTTTTGAACCCGTACAAATAGACTCATACTATGAAAACAATAAATAAACATGAAAATACATGTGAGAATACACTCATATGTGAACATGAAAATACATGAGAATATACTCATAATATGTGAACATTAAATAAACCTGACAATTATTTTTCATAAATCCTTAGATTCAATTCAACATTGTTACTTTGCAAATGTAGTGAAATAAATAAGACAATTTTTGTTGGGATTCGTGGTAATCTCATAATAGATTCACATAACACTAAATAAACACGTCAATACACATGATAAATCAACTCATAATGTGAAAACAATAAATAAACATGACGATACACACGACAAACAAACCCATAATGTGAAAACATTATATAAACATGACAATACACTTGACAGATAGACTTGCGCACCAACTATAAATAAATAACACAAGCATTCCTCTCAAAATTGCTCAGGCTTATTCAACCAAAATATCTTATTTTCTTATTTCATTAATTATTTTTGCAATGGAGAAGAGGACTGGAAACGGTAGGCAAAAGATTGAATTGAAGCTCATCGAATCAGAAAAAGCAAGGGTCGTTACTTTCTCAAAAAGGAAAAAAGGTTTGTTCAAGAAAGCGGATGATTTTTCAACTCTGACCAGAGCAGACGTTGGTGTTTTACTATTTTCACCAAGTGGAAGATCATCTTCTTATGGCTCCAAGAGTGTAAAGGAAATAACTGATAAATTTCTTGAATTGAAACAAGACGATCGCCAAGGTGATGATCCTAATGTGGACGAATCAAATGTCTTCGAGACATTTGAAGATATTTGCAAAGAAAAACAAGCATTAGACGAGAAAGAAAAAGAACACCCTCGCTCAGACATACTGTCAGACAAAGAAAGGTTGGAGGAGTATATGGCACTCCAGTCACGGTTGGACAAAGTTTACAAGAACATAAAAGGTAAATGTATCCGAGAACTAGAAGAGGAGGAAAGTTCTTGAATTAATAATTACCATGGAGGTGGTAATTGGAATATTTGAATTTGGACTGTGCTTGGAGTTTAGCAACAATCGAGTCTTTTAAAATGGTCAAGTCTGGTTTTTATTATTAAGGTAATTGTTGTTAGTTTTCTGGAGTCTATTTATCCTAGATTTTAGACAACAAAAAAGAAAGTTTTAGAGTTCTTGTGTTATTAAGTCAGTCGTTTTATTTGTCTCATATTTAGTCTTTAATGATGCTTTGTGTTGCCTAAATTAGTAGATCAATTGAAATTGTTCATTGAACTAGTGAACTGTGTGAAAGTGATTGATCAAAGAAAACTCTTGTGCACTCATTAGTGTTCTTTTATGTTTTTATTTCCAGCAAGATTGATGCATTTACATTTTACACCACGCCTAGTTCTGTGAGATGGTGGGAATCTCTGTAACATGAGTTTATCTAATATCTACTGACTTTATTGGCACATTCAGAAGTTCAAGAGTGCTATGTCTATCTAGTTTTTCAGCCCAATCCATGTACATAATGGAATAGAGCACCTTGTTTCTTTTTGTCTGGAGCACATACACAAATGGAATTCTTTTCATGTACAAATACAAAATAAATTTCACTCAATTACATTAGAATACTTTTTCAAATTCCCCTTGTTCATTTTCTGGATCCAATTTTGTTCAACCTCAATATGTATTATTGAAAGTGGGAAGCTCCAAAGATGAAAAGTTGGATTATCATTTTACCCCTATACTTATAAATTAAATATCTAATTAATTTAATATTAAATAATAATATTTTAATTAATTTTTGATTGTAAGTTATGCTAATTAAATAGGTATGCATCGTGTTATAATTCACATATTAATTCAATGAATATGTAATTAATAATAAAGGAGAGGCCACTCATTTTAACCTTCAGTTACTCCTCTAGACGTTTCTCATATGAATAATTTGATCTAATAATAATATTAACACTCTGAATTGATATTAGTAAAGGAATACAAAACTTGGAGGCTTACTCCTCAACACTGAATAATGCCTTAGCCAAATTCTGCCTACTTTACAAAACTTGTCAGGGACAATTACAAGCAGTACAAGGGAAGAGGCGTGCATGGAATGTCTCTGCCATTACATTGGGATCATGGGACATATATCCTAACATTTCGCCCATGTGGGCAAAGCCTTCAGAAACTGGCCATAACCGTCGCACATGCCGCGCACACTGTTTAACCGATGCATGTGCCGCGCGCATGCCTCGCTCATGTGCCGCGCACCTGTCTCGCTCATGTGCCTCGCGCGTGCCTTGGCCTGATTCTCGCCTTATAGCGTCGCCCAACACTTAGAATATTTTTCACCCATCTTCATGCCAACACCATGCCAACCCTTTGCCTATCCCATCTGCCTTGGCGCCCAGCCAGCCCATGTTTGCTGGCGCCAGCCTACTGCCTACACGCATGCGCGCTTGGTGCCATGCGCCGGTCCATGCCACTGACCTTTGTCAAGCTGCTTTGCCAACACCCAAGCACTTGACTTAGTTGCACACCATGCCATAGGCATGCAACCCTGCACATTGCTTCCAACACCATCATAGGCCTATGTCAAGGGGCAATGTACAAGCCCTTGGCACTGCCCTCGCCCGCATGCGTCTAAGTCCAAACTTGGGGGTCTAACAAACCACCCCCACTAGGCCCATGTCAAGGGGCAATGTACAAGCCCTTGACACTGCCCTCACCCTCGCCCGCATGCGTCTAAGTCCGAACTTGGGGGTCTAACAAACCACCCCCACCAGTTGAACTCGACGTCCTCGTCAAGGCTGTTTTTAGGTAGTCCTCCAATTGCTTGTCGAACTATATTGTTGTATACTGCTGTGTATTGTTGTGGTATATTGTTGTATATTTTGTATACTGTTGTACATTTCGTATATTGTTGTATATTGTTTGATTGATGCTTGTTTGTAAGGAGTATCACTTTTGTAGTTTCGTGGCACTAGGAGATAATGGTGGATTAGGGTCATGTCGTAGGTTAGGGTCGGAGGGTAGGGGTAGGGGTAGGGGTGGGGGTGGGGGTGCTCTAAGGCTCGGGACGTGGATGGGTTTAAGTTGTGGTACTCGGGTGGTTCTAGGGGTAGGAATGGTGTAGGTATCCTAGTAGACGAGAATCTTAGTGAGTATGTAGTTGAGGCTAAAAGGGTCAATAATAGGATGATGTTTATCAAACTCGTGGTTGGTAGACACGTAGTGAACGTAGTTAGCGCCTATGCACCCCAAGTAGGCCTAGATGGGGACGTCAAAAGGCTCTTTTGGGAGGATAGAACTAGAAGAGGAGGAAAGTTGAACGTAGTTAGCGCCTATGCACCCCAAGTAGGCCTAGATGGGGACGTCAAAAGGCTCTTTTGGGAGGATCTAGATGAGGTTGTGCGAGGCATACCGGATACGGAAAAAATCTTCATTGGGGGGTGACTTTAATGGGCATATCGAGGCTATTTCTAGTGGGTTTGAAGACGTTCATGGAGGTTTTGGTTTTGGGGAGAGGAATGACAGTGGGATGTCTATCCTGGATTTTGCCAAAGCTTTTGAGTTAGTGATTGCTAACTCGTGTTTCCCAAAAAGGGAAAACCACCTGATTACCTTTTGTAGTTCGGTAGCGAAGACTCAGATAGATTACCTTCTCCTCAGAAAGGGCGATAGAAATCTTTGTAAGAATTGCAAGGTTATTCTGAGCGAAAATGTTTCCACTCAACACAGGCTTTTAGTGATGGACATGGAGATCAAGAGAGAAAAGAAAAAAGAAGGTTATGTATGATAAACCTAGGATTAGATAGGGAGGTCTTACACCTGCCCTTTCCCGCGAGATGAAAGAAAAGTTGAGAAACTTAGAGGCGTGGAGTAGTGTAGGGTCTGTGAACAGTATGTGGGACACGACTGCTGGTTACATAAGAAAGGTAGCCTCCGAGGTATTAGGGGTTTCGAGAGGGGCCTATGGTGGACGTCAGGGCAATTGGTGGTGGAATGATAAAGTTCAGGGCAAAGTGAAAGATAAGAAGGTCGCGTACACGGAGTGGTTAGAGTGTCGGGATGAAGATGAAAAGCAGAAGCTTAAGGTTATCTATAAGAAGGCCAAGGCAGAAGCAAAGATGGCAGTGACAGATGCGAAGTCAATAGCGTTTGAGAGCATTTATGATGAGCTAAGTGATAAAGGTGGGGAAAAGAGATTATATAGGCTCGCTGAAGTAAGGGAAAGGAAAGCTTGCGACTTGGACCAAGTGAAGTGCATCAAGGATGAGGAGGGTGAAGTGTTGGTGGATAACACCTCCATTAAACTAAGGTGGCAAACTTACTTTCATAAGCTCTTGAATGAAAAAGGTGATAGAGATAACGATCTGGGTAAATTGGCACACTCTGAAAACCATCATGATTTTGGATATTGCAGGCGATTCAGAGTGGAGGAGGTACGACGCGCTATTGGTAGGATGAAGAGGGGGAGGGTGATCGGCCCTGATGAGATTTCGGTTGACTTTTGGAAAAACATTGTCAAGGAGGGCATAGAATGGTTGACTAGACTGTTCAATACTATTATGAAGAAGCCAAGATGCCTAATGAATGGAGAAGGAATACAATGGTTCCACTGTACAAGAACAAGGGAGATATTCAAAACTGTAACAATTACAGGGCTATCAAATTGTTAAGCCACACTATGAAGGTCTAGGAGAGAGTAGTAGAGATGCGGGTCCAAGGGGTGGTATCTTTATCGGAGAATCAGTTCGAATTCATGCCGGAGCAGTCGACTACTGAAGCAATTCATCTTGTCCTGAGGTTAATGGAGAAATATAGGGAAAGAAAGAAGGATCTTCATATGGTATTCATTGACCTTGAGAAGACATATGACAAAGTCCCAAGAGATGTTTTATGGAGGTGTCTAGAGATGAGAGGTGTGCCTTTAGTGTATATCGGGGCGATTAAGGATATGTATAATGGAGCTAAAACTCGAGTAAGAACGGTTGGAGGTGACTCAGAGTATTTTCCTGTTGAAATGGGACTCCATCAAGGATCTGTGTTGAGCCCTTTCTTGTTTGCCTTAGTGATACTCAACCCATCCCCACGAGGGAAAGCTTTAAGTATCTGGGGTCCATCATCCAGAACAGTGGTGATATCGACGATGATGTCACACACCATATTGGGGCGGC
>DF357450.1:1195-17428 GCA_000787875.1 Solanum virginianum | reverse complement strand
AAGAAAAAATTTGACAACTCCAACTCGACAATGATGTCACACACCATATTGGGGCGGCATGGACCAAATGATGATTGGCCTCTGGAGTTTTATGTGATAAGAAGATACCACCTAAACTTAAAGGTAAGTTTTACAGATTGGTGATTAGACCATCTTTGCTGTATGGGGCGGAGTGTTGGCCTATCAAAAATGCACATGTACAGAAGATGCACGTTGCAGAGATGAGGATGTTGAGATGGATGTGTGGGTATAGCAGGAGCGACAAGGTTAGGAATGAGTACATTCGAGAGAAGCTAGAGGTGGCTCCGGTGGCTGAGAAGATGAGAGAAGCGAGATTGCGAAGGTTTGGACATGTGCAGAGAAGGAGTGTCGATGCTCCTATTAGGAGGTGCGAGAGGTTAGTTTTAGGAGTTACTTAGAGGGATAGAGGTAGACCGAAGAAGTACTGGGGGAGGTGATTAGACATAATATGGCGAAACTTAATCTCACAAAGGACATGACCCAAGATAGGAAGAAGTGGAGGTTACGAATTAGAATAGTAGGATAATTGGTTAGTAGGATTAGGTAGTCAGGGGGCCTTATAGGGTTGAGTAGCAGTATTTTCTTTCTAGTAATTAATTGTCAGTATTTGCGTGTTGTTTATGTTTTAAACTGTATTGTACTTTCGTATTGTCATATGCTTTCCTTACTTTTGATCATATCTAGTCCGTTCTACGTGTGGGTTTTGAGATGAGGGTTTTCCGGAAACAACCTCTCTACTTAGGTAGTGGTAAGGTCTGCATACATTCTACCCTCCCCAGACCCCACTTGTGGGATTTCACTGGGTATGATGTTGTTGTAAGTAATATTCTTAATTCTTAGTTCTTTAATTTTCATAACCTCCTTGCTATTAAATGTACAAATGTATTAAAATATTTTATTAAATATTAAAAAAAATAACATTTTAACTACACCAATGTTTAAATATTAGTTTAAATAATGATATTAAAATCACCTAAATGGTTTGTGAATGAAAGTTAACACTTTTCCTGGCTGTGTTTAATTACTTTTAGAAGTTAAACCGTCTTCATGTTACTGCTCCACATTTACCATCTTTATTAATCTTTTTTCTCAAATTTTTGTTGTTTTTTGTTTCCTTTTTGTGTCTAAAAATTCTGCCTTTTTTACTTTCCAAATAGTAATGAAGTATTATTTTTTTTTACTACTATTCATGTCATACATTATGATATTTTCATTCATATTTATCAAAATGTAATCCCTATCAATTATGTAGATTTTGTTCAATTAGAAATAACATTTATCATCGGTTAGCTCATTATCTGTCTATCTTTAATTGTTAATATTTTATCTTGCTTACTGCTTCCACATAATTGATAACATTTTTTTACCTTGTATTTACTTTCCAAAAACTAATGTGTTATTTATATTATTATTTGATGACGTATCCTAATTTCTTGGATAATATCTCTCTATATTCAAAAACTTAAAGTAATCAAAATAAAATTAAAAGCTTTGAAATGTTAGGAACTCACGTGCAACACACGTGTTGAAAACTAGTCACTAAAAAATAGAAATATAAGTACTAACTATTTAAAGTCAAAACTGCTCCTCCAAAGTAAGTACTTCATGTACATAAGTCTTTAAATTATTAATGATCGTATAACAATCTTTAAAGTATAACAATCAGGGGCAAGTGTATTTTCATTACTGAACCATGCATTGGGAACACACAGTTTAGGCATAAAACAGAAAAAAGGATATTTCCATACCTGAGAAGTGCTAATGTTCCTTGTCTAACTAATAAGCTTGTCAAGGTAAATTGACATGTAACGCAGTTGCCTATCAAATTTTATGCTACAAAAAATTGAGAGGCAAACTCAAAATACAAGATCTTACTTGACCAAGCTTAACATCTTAACGGCTTGGATTATATAGCACATGAATGTTCCCAACTACAAACATCCTTGGCTGGGGTACAAACAATCAAAGCACCACTAATGCTTGCGTTAGGATAGACTATCTACATCACACTCCTTGGGTTGTGGCCCTTCCCCATACCCTACTAATGCGTGATGCTTTGTGGACTGGATCGCCCTTTTTTAGACAATGTTTACCCTATACTATGAAAAAAAATATGTGACACAGCAAAAGTTTTATTTTCCATTTACACGTGCATTTTCTCTGAATGTGATTCAAGAAAAAATTTGACAACTCCAACTCAATAAAACCTTATAAGATGATTTTACACATCTAGTTAGTTACATTTGTTGTTACTTTTTAACCTTGATTAGTTTAAATGAAATTGTTGAACTAATTACTTCCCTTCTTTGACATTATCTATATCACTTTCGGAGTTTCGATGTTATTTTCAAGTTTTCCTTTTAAGTAATATTGGCAAATCTTTGCCCAGTAACACTAAATTCATAGTGCATATATTACTACTCACATAATATTGTGCTCCCTAATACACTTTACACCTACAATTAAATTATTCCATACAAAACACATATGTTTTTTATATATTCCATCCGAACTAAACAAGATATGATTCACATCTGATCAATTTCAATACTAATCCTTAGATTGGCACTGCCTAGTGGCTTAACCAATTCTTAGTTCATATTCCTCCTATCTCGCTTAAACAACATTAAGATCAGTCCTAACTTTTGATTGTATTGTTAATATTTACTACGAAGGCTTTTACCTTATCATTACTTGTGTTAAGGGTCTAACATCCTCTCTGTCTTCACAAGGTAAGGGTAAGATTGTGTATACATCATCCTCCCCAGACCCTTTTGCGGGATTATACCAGGCATGTAGTTGTTACAACAACAACAACATACCCAGGTATACCAGGTATGTAATTGTTATTGTTACAAAAACTACATTTATTTGAAATGCACATCTGTCAGAAAGTAACTCCCATTGTTATTATTTTGGCAAATTTCATTAGATTGAAACTAAATTTATCATTTATTCAGGTATTAGAAGTTGTTGCTGGAGGTTTATGAATAAATGGCTTTCAAAACTATTCCAAACTGAAAGAGTACATCTGACATGGTTATTACAAAATTTAAGTGAAAAATAAATTGAAAAATCAACCTATCAAATTGTTCCAAGCAGCTTAGTGCTATAGTACTTATTTTGGGATTGTCTGTTATCTTTGGGTGTGATACACCTACCATTACAATGATCAGCTTAGGCGCATCATAAATTGGATACCCTTGAATCATGTTGTACATCGTCTTTCAATAAAAACGACTTGTGATGCTCACAGAGCGTTTTCCAAGTAGCAAGGAATATTATTGGAAATAATCTAATTGACATCAGTTGCTCTTAGTATAAGAGTACATGTCCTGGTGATTTCATCTCTCATGAATCTGTGATCAGGATAAGATAGAACTACAAATGAGTTTCTAGGTCTTGTCATTGACATACACATCTTAAGATCGGAATCAAGAGATTAGAGTTAGGTAATAACAAGTATCCATTTCCTCACGTCTGGGACGCAAGCCAAGAAGGATAGAATTGCATGTTACCCTACAATAGAAGGAATTAAGTTTCTCCATCATATCTTAGGTCATTGAGGGTCTTAATCAATTCATCATAAGCAAATATGTCTATGTAACACCCTATGTAGACCTCAATATGCACCAATTAGTAATAGGTGCAACAACATGATGACTAAAAGTGATAAATGGGGACTAGATACACCAAGAGAAAAATTATCTCCAGAAACCTACAAATCCGGGAGTACATGTGGACTTAGTTAAGGACACAACAGAATAGGAATTAAGGGATCCAGATGGCGATGCCAAAGAATATGTTCCTAGCTGAATAAGACATTGTGGAAAGAACTCACTGAAACCTGATTTTTGCATTGTATCAATTTAAAGTATCTGTGCTTTCTGGTGTGCTTACAGCTCTATCACTTCTAATTGATTGTGCTTTTGTTTATGACAAGGGGAACGCGCTAATCGCTCGTGCTTTCTTGATATGCTTTTCACAATTGTTGAACTTTAACAGAAAGAGGCTATGGCAGTTTACTGGGTTCAACTCTATTCACTTAGATTCATCAATAGAAATAGGCGATTCTTAATCAACAGATTGCTATATGTTAAAGACAATTTTAAAATATATGATAAGCCTTCTGCTTCAGCTTCAAGTTCTTTCATCTTTGAACATAATAAATAACTTTTCTTGTGCTTTCAAGGGAGTAGTCTAGAGCTCAATAATGTTGGAGAAGAACCATGAGATCTTAGGTTCAAATCCCACGAGGCAAAAACACCAGTCATTTCTTCCCATTTTCCTAAGCCTTGGTAGGCAGAATTACATGTACTGGTGGGAGACAGCAAGTGGCTGGTTAGTCGAGGTGCATTTAAGCTGACCCAGATACCACCATTAATTAAATATGAATAAATAAATCACCACGGCTTTTCTGTCTGGCTTGTCTCAACTCTTCATTTATAAGTGTCGTCTTAATCAAGCTTCCCTCTATTGTGCATTTCATATAGCCTTTAATTCTGTTTCTCAACCCAGGGATCATCTGGGAGGTCTTAAAACTTAATAGATTTGCGCCGAACTTTAACACTACCAATAGAAGGCAACTGCTCTTCATTCAACAAACTTTCAACCCGTAGACCACCTAAGATTGCACAAGGAGTACAATAATGCAAGAAAAAATAAAGACAAGCCAGTTACC
The DNA here is from genome assembly GCA_000787875.1 of Solanum virginianum. Lineage (NCBI taxonomy): Eukaryota > Viridiplantae > Streptophyta > Magnoliopsida > Solanales > Solanaceae > Solanum > Solanum virginianum. The sequence continues at coordinate 12,726 of DF357450.1, read as the reverse complement.
AACAGGGAAGAAGCTACCTTTGCCATGAATGATTCTCTCCCAAATTCTCATAAGGTTAAACTGCCATGACAAATCCTTTCCAGGTATGTATGAGGGCACAGTAGAGGTAGCAGAAGTAACCTTGGTATATGCTGAAATGCTTGGCACAAAAACTAAACAAGATATGAGAGGGCACAGTAGAGGTAGCAGAAGTAACCTTGGTATATGCTGAAATGCTTGGCACAAAAATAGCTTTTGAGAAGTAAATACCTGCAGAAGGAAACATTCACCTCACCAACTTATTACTCTCAATGGAATCTCCTCATCATTTAACAAGAGAAAGAGATTCAAACAAGACATCAAAGAATTTTCTGTGATCTTCCTTGAACTAAATAAACAAGGTTTCCAGGTGCATTCTATTTGGACTCTACGTGAATCCACCTTATGTTGGTAGAAATCAAGAGAGTCGAATTAGAAATTTGAGTCGAATTAGAAATACTTAAAAATTTCTTCGGAAGCATAAGATTAACCAGATGCTATCTAATTCCTCACGTTGTAAGTTGGGTTAGATTAGTAAAACTTCGATCACATTGTCATATGCTGAGACAGAATGTATGCAAGAGCAGTCAACCTGCACATACTAAGTGTTGAAAATAGAACTACTTATGAATTGAAGGGTTAACTTTTTATAAAAAAAAAATGTCAACGTAAACTTAGATTGATGGAAGTAATTAGCTTTATGTATCAAATCAATCATAAAACTCGTTGCGTCATTATCCCACACAAATCCTCAGTTCACCCAAACTGCTTCTCATTTCTGATCTACATTTTTTCCTTCAAGCACACTAGATAATGAACAAAGCCATAGTATGTTATTCCTAGTAGAAAGAAAACAATAGCATATCAGCCATGATACTGCGCAAGGAACAAAGTTGATTTCTACACAAACAAGCAAACATGTGGCTCATGGTATACTAAACAAGTGTAACATAGCAGGAGTATATCAATTGAGCCATGCAATTCCCAATCTGCAGAGGCAAACATTGATGACAACAACAAATTGCTGCATGATTATCTTTGATGACTACCTGAGGATGCACAGGTATCAACAAGCCTAGGAAGAAGAATTTGAGGATCTCTTGCATCCATGCAGTTGAATAACAGAATCTGCAGTACAGAGACAATCTTTTTCAGAAAGCACACCACTCAACAAAGACAAAGAATTAGAGGAAAGGTTTTATGAAATGCAGAAGAACTAAATTTCATGTATCAATATGAAGTTTCTTTTACACGCTTCAATATTTCGTCCGACTCCATGTTATGACAATGTTTGATGTAATCATTTGTCCCAGATCTTTCCCTCATTTCAACTTTCGAGGAAACAAATGAAAGTGGCTGGTCTTTTCGTTCAATCGCAGCAGCAGAAAACCACTTTGCGCAAGCATCCATGCTCTCAGGACTGTGAGCTCCATCGAGGTAGAAGGTTAGATCTCCTGAAGACCTTTTATTTCCTCCAGATGTATTGATAAGAGGGTCAACAACAATCTGAGCCCTGCCAGAAAGATGTGCAGCTGAGAGACCCCTCAGGAATTTCTCTGGTAGACCATCTTCCTCATATGCCTGTTTTGATGCCAAGAAAAGGTCAAGCAGCATCATAATAGAGCCATACAACATAAGAGCAAAAGAAGTGTGGGTCACTCTTCCTAAGACACTTTGACTAATAAAATACCGCTCCATTATATGGCAAGATGAGGTAGAGTAACACAGTTAAAGAAAGAGGGCCAGCTTAGATGAGAAACGAGAACAATTTTCATCATGATGAAACGAACTTTACGATTTGTCATCACAAAATAATTAAAAATAAAAAAATCACAGGCTTTACTGACATTACTACTTTTCTGGAAAAATCATGAATATAGATATTGGTTGATATGTTAAAATTTGATTCCCATATGCACAGAGTAATGCAGAAGAGAGAATAAAGAGAATACCAACATCTTCAAACAGCCTCTTCCAGTTCCCTGTACTTCTAAGCCAACTTTTACAAAGGGATACAGTAAGGGCAGCATTATTGAGCTGTTGATCACCAGACAAACTTAGCCTTGTTCCATTTAACTTTTCCAATGTTAGTGGTCCAACAACTTCCAGAGGAATCATGCACTGATTGAGCGCTATTCTTTATAGATTTTTGTGTAGATACTTACATTACAGATAGTGAGCTGCATGGAAAGAGAGGATAGTAGTCAGTGTTAAGAATACTACAAATGATACTCTGTATCAATTAGGATTAGTCAGAATTAATTAGATCGATTCTTTCTTATAATTAGGAAGTCAGAGTATTTCCTCTCCAACACTTGTTACTTATACACTCACTATAAAAACCCAGTCTCTAGAGGGAAAGATTAATCTGAGTTTATCTCAATTCACTGTTCTTTGTCCCATTTTTTTACGACAAGGGAAACGCACAGCCTCTACCCTTAGGGTGCACACAGGGTAAAACCTCCGGTCCTACGCAATAGCCGCAACTCACAAGCAACACACGAGAGGCAACAACCTCCGTTCCTACGCAATAGCCGCAACTCACAAGCCACACGCGAGAGGCAACATGTACTAGGCAAGCCCCGTGCGATGAGCTTGAACCAAAAGACGTCCCTGCTTTTGTTGGCAACAGGTTTCGAACTAGAGACCTAGAAGTCCCAGCCGCAAACCACTGGGTCACCCAAAAGGATTCAATAAGCTAATAGCTTATCTACATCTTTCTAGAGATTATATGACTGTTTTGTGCATCTAGTTTTGATTTGAGTGTCCATTTAGAGCCATATATACATGCAAGGAAATGAAATTCTGGCAACATAGAAACACTCAAAGATTAGTGAAACTTGCTTGCCATAGGATACAAATGATAATAGTCATTTTTTAAATCATGAATCTTCTGTTCATTGAAATATTTTAGACCCATTCAAATTATGAGATTATGGATAAACAGATGCTACAACAATAAAAGCTGCATATGTGTGACAAAATTTATTGACTTCTGCCAATAGGGTGCGATCCCAAGACACAATTTTCAAAGGTACATAAACATTAGTTACTAGCCTCACAACTCCAAAGGTAATGTTACAGTAGATTACCATCAACTCATTGGCCCTTTCTTGAAGAACTTCCATTGCGTCAGAAAGTTGTGGTACAGTGAATGCAGGAATACGAGGCTTCACAAGCAGAAAAACCAAATTAATTCAGAAAATACTTAATAATCTAATTGCCAGCTCAAGATATGGGCAGGAATTTTGCCATAAACAATCCACTATATACAAAACATATCACACTATTGAAATTGCACTAAAGTAAGTACCTTAAGAATTCCGGCCTTGTGAGAAGCAATCTGGCCTAGTGTATCTCCTACGCATTATAGTTGGAAGATAAAAATGTAATATCAAAAAGGTGTTCTGGTGGCCATCTAGTAAAGCCATTATTAAAAAGAATTTTCATGTGTTTATCCCAAGAAAAAGATTTAGGTCCCAAAAAGGTGTGTCATCTCTAACAACTTAAACTTCTAGATGAGTTGTTCACACAATTCAACCCATCCAATAGCATATCTAAGTTGAAGCTGCTGAGTGCAAATGAAGTCATGCTTCTTGCTTGTGTAGGCTTTTTTTAAACAATTTTCAATAGACATGAACCGTCTCAACTAAAAATTTAAGTTGTTATAAATTAGAGATATTTAATATTCATTTTAGGGTTAGCAACAACAGTTAAATGTAAATACTACTACATATTTAATACTCTAATTAATAGAATATTGGCGTCCCGCCAAGCATAATATAGCTTTCTACCTAGTAAAGTACGTCATAAAAGGATTGATTATATTCATGCATTTTGTCAACCTCTTCTCTTGGTTTTTATCTATTACATCATACAGAAAGTAACAAATAAGTCTATCGAAGACAGAAGGCCACACCTAAAGTTTCCATGTGATCCATACCCAGAGAAGTAATACCACAGACAACAGGTTCCTTATGGTGAAAGACGTCAAGATAGAGGTTTTCTCCTAAGGAGAAGATGGGCCCCTTAGACACCAAGGTAGATTATCTGTGCCATATGTTGATTGTTTGAGGGAGAGAATTCTCGATGAAGCCTATAATTCCTCTTATTCTATCTTGCATATATTATATGTAGGAGCAACATGAATACCCGATAGGATGCATTACCACATTTGTAGAATCCAGTTTTCCACCGAGACCAACTTCAATGATGGCAACATCAACCTGTGAAAGTACAGCAAGTCTAGTCACATAATTGCTGAGGTTCACTTGTTTTGTTCTTGTTGGAAAACCCAAATATATGCTACCAATTTCGGTTTAATTGAGAATAATATTTTTAATAAGGTACATAATATTACTAACAGTGGGAAAAACACGCATATACAAGAGGTATAACAAAAGTAGAGACTCTACATTAAACATAATTCTCTACGAAAGACACCTAATCATCTATACAACTTACAAGTAAGAATCTCAAGGGTACAACAAAAAGCAATTGAATACAAAAGGTTGTTCCTCAAATTTACAAAATCATTCTTGGTCCCCTCAAAAGCTCTCCTATTTCTAATCGAAAAGAGAAAGTTCCTGATTTTAGCTTGATTTATCCCATATCATTTCAAAGGTTAAGTATTTGTGATATGAACCAACATTTGGTCAGCCTAACACTATCAGGAAGACTTACAAAATCATCAAAGAGTTTAAAAGTTGTAAGTTCTCATCTAGCAGTAATCATTACACGATGAAGATCAAATGCCTAGTTGAAGTAAAAATTTATGAGGTAATAATCCAATCCGGAAGTCAATGTCAGAGGATAACTTAGACTTATCCCTTCAGTAATTTTGTTCCAGGAAATGGTCTTGATCTTTGGAGAGCAATATCAGTATCTCATAAGATAATGCCACCAGACACGAATGGTGAACAACTTCCAAGCATATATTAGAAAAAAGAAAGATAAGTGCCAGGACTCATAACTTGATCTTCATTCCTTCAATAATTTTATTCTAGGTTCTGGTTTTACTATGGTCATCATTTTTGAGAGCAACATCAGTATTCTCATATGCAAATACCACCAGCTATGAACTGTTGACAGCTTCCAAGTACATCTTAGAAAAAGAAAAGATAAACACCAGAAGCCAAATCAAACCATATCAATCACGCACTAAGGCATATCCAAACCAAGCAAAATAGAGGGAACAGGTTTTTACCTTCTCGCTCACAAAAATTTTGAAAGCTAACACAGTAAGGAACTGGAAGAGAGGAGGCATAGGCAAGTCTTCGGAGATGTTCGCCTGCAAATTAACAATTCTAGGATGAGTAAAACTAACCATCAAAAGTTTTACTGAATGCAGATTAATCTAACAAACAGTAAAAGGTGTCAGATGATAGGAAAATTATATTTTACTCGCATCCAACACAAACCATTAAACAAAGTAAAGAACTTCCTAGAATGAGCTTAAAGCAAGTCATATTATACTATATTGTACAGTGAATATCAATAAATGATGAAGTCAAGAGATGTTAGATCAAGAAAATGAAGGATTCCTATTAAAAAAGTGAACCAATAAAAATACAAAGATCTACACATCTCTATCATTAACATGATTTTTCCAATTTTTCTGTAACTAGTATAATGCCAATGCAATCTTGAATTATAATGACAAAGAAAATCTTTATCTTGAACCAGAAAAAATGTGTTAAGACTACGCAAACCTGAAAATGAGAACCAACTGGCATGTAGTCAAGGTAATTAGGAAGATCCACTCGCATAATTAGATAAAAGCATCTTGTCATCTAGCACAGAGCCAGAAATGAAAAATACCTTGAGCTGATTCCAACAATCCCAAAAGTATCGAAGAAAATTTTGCTGGCATATGTCCATCCTAAGCAACACATCGTAATGGAATAAGAACGCCATCAATAATTGAACTACAATCAAATAAAGGAAAGACATCAATCACATAAAGAAAACCAATTAACATCAATGGAGCTCATTTTGAAATTTGAGTAGGGACCCTTTGTGTACTTCAAGACATTCCAAGTAGCATTTAAAATTGACAGGCTATTTGAGTTATTCACTATCTGTTAATTGTGTTCTAGAAAAACATTATTGGGTGCACTTAGTCAGATGATGAAGGGGAGAGAACACCCAAAGTGTTGGCTAAAACTCCCATATGAAAAGTGAAAATGAGGGTGGAAAATCACAACTATTACCCAGAATCATCTGCATCGGGAACAAGAAAGAATTGAAGTCCATGGAAAAGAAAAGATTGAAATCCACCCAGTTTATTAAAGTGAAGAAACTTGCTTCCATCCATCAAGTTTTCTTCCATACCTGGATTTTCTTCTCATCCAACTTCCCAATACACGGGAATTCCCCCCCCTCCCCCCACGCAACCTACCCAACCCCAATTGAGTAGCACAGCCACTGAAGATGCTCTAATAAACAAAAGTAGGGAAAATCCAGTAACAAGAATGCGCACCCATCAAGTCGGTATCTTTCTCTAACATCAATCAAATGCGGCGAAGTGAAAAGTCCTGTTCTGAAACCACACTCCCGTAAAATTGCTTCAGAGAATGCACATGTTGAGCCCTGAAATAAATTGAAGACATGAAGAGAAAGAATATAGGAATGATACTAGAGAATTCTTGCACTTTGGAAATATCATTAATTGCAATCAAGTACGACGTGTGTTAAGAATATAAGAAGTCATATTTTCTCTAAAAAAGCTTTTCTATTTTGCACTTGTTCTGGGCTACAAGTGAATGTTAGACGCTGGGACTTTCAGTCAATTAATAGAAGATGATAGAGCCCAACAATGGCTGAAGCCTTGAGGGTAGGGGAATTAGTCTCTTTATATAGCATTGGACAATCCTTACCGCTAATCTTAACTTTTAGGGTTGAATTGAGCCCAACATCAATCTCTTGAACACAGCAACGAAGTCGAACCCAACTTTAGTCTTAGTTAAGCCAACATTCGGCCCCTGTGTTATATTGTCCCACATTGATTAAGAGTGATCTTGGGGAAGCCTCATGAACTAGCTTTTGGAGTTGAGTAAATGCCAACATCAGAAGATAAACATAAATACTCAAGGAGTATCAAATTCACTTAGTAATGTATAGTATTTGTCACATACACATCATGTGAACACCAACAGTTAATATTGTTGTAATCCTAGAAACTGGGATGTGAAGATATGACACCTGAGTCTAATTCAATCTCAAAAGCTAGCTCATGAGGGGAGGATTGCTCAAGTCCATATAACAAACCACCAGTCTATTCCCTAACCAATGTGGGACTTCTACCCACTCTTAACACTCCTCTTCACGCCCAGACCCAACTGGAGTGTTGACCGAAAGCCCAAACAGGGATGAGCTGGCTATGATACCATGTAAAGATATGGTACTTGGGTCTAACTCAATCCCAAAAGCTAGCTCATGAGGGGAGGATTACCCAAATCAATATCAGCAAACCACCAGTCCATTCCCCAACCAATGTGGGACTCTTACCCACTCTAACAATGTTTTTGAAATCCTGGAATTGACAGGTTACAAATAAGATGTACAGACATGCAATATAAGTTGGCAACTTAACCATCAAAGATAAGCCTAATATCCATTATCCAAAAATCTACAAGAGAATCTAACACATGCCTTTTTAACACTTTTCCCTTTCTGTTTTTTCTTCTGGGTGTGTGTGTCGTGTCACCTTTTTCAGAGAACTTGACTCTGCTTTCTAACTCGTTATTCTTTTCTCTTTTAATTTCTAAAGATATTGGATTTCATATTTTTAATGAAAAGCATCACATCAAATTATCAAGCAAATTAGGGATGACTTTGATCCAATGTTACAGAAAAAGAACAGGTTCAGAAAGAAGAATAAAAAGGAAGGTCCAGAGGAAAGAGACGTCCTTCGAGCTCTCAATGAGAGGATGACTGGATTTCTACATAAATCATAACATCAACTATGAGATACCTTTCCTTTAGTTCCAGCAACATGGATAATCTTAAGGCCAGCTATCTTTTCTTCCAAGCCCAAAATCTGCAAGAGAAATACAATACCTTATTAGGCCTGCCTATTTTCAAATATACTTAAGGACCAGCATTCTTGCAATTTGAATGATATGAAGTTCCAAACTAATAAGTGCTTAGCATATGACCAATGGTACAAAGGTACAGGTAACTCCACCCACCACGGCTTAGGCAGCTATGTAGTCAAGGTAATTAGGAAGATCCACTCGCATAATTAGATAAAAGCATCTTGTCATCTAGCACAGAGCCAGAAATGAAAAATACCTTGAGCTGATTCCAACAATCCCAAAAGTCATTAACCACCAGGTCTCTTGTGCTTAAAACAATCCTAATTGACCAAAATTGGTAATGAAACCGACTATTAGTTTTTTATGGTTTCAAGTGCAAGCTGATTGCATTCAACTCATAAACTGCACGATTTTCTAATCTCACTGGCACGAAGCATAGTAGACCACCGATACCCATATATATCCATCCATCGATCATTGCCTAGCTGAAATAAGAACTTTGTGATAAATACTACTAATTAATTATTAGATCTCTATATTGATTATTGAGATTTTGTGGATAAGACTCCATAATTAGGGTAGGTCTCTAATGCATCAGTTTTCTTCTACCATGGCAACAAGCTCTCATGATGAGGTTGTTAAAACAAGCATAAGGTAGATGTTGTCAAACCATTAATGAGTGCATTTTAAAACCTTCTATGAGTAGCGATACGGAAGCTAATTAGCAGCTACCGGACAGAATTTCATCATTTAGTAAGGCCAAAAGGAACAATGGAAATCCAGTTAAGACTATGCCAAGAACTGTGGATAGAGCACTGCACTCTCAAAGAGTAAATTCCAGATTTGCATACTTGGAATTGCAAAAGGATGCCACAATTGCAGATAGCAGAGATGAAAATAGATGGCAAATTAACGTCACTAGAAATCTTCAGGAGTGGAAGATTAAGAGAGTGTCATTGTTTATTCTAAAGCTGTGAGAACAAGAAACTACATCTACGGCAATACCTTGAACAGAAAAATGAAGAAAGAAGGGAAGTTTAAAAGATTAAGAGAGTGTCATTGCTTCTTCTAAAGCTGTGAGAACAAGAAACTACATCTAAGGCAATATCTTGAACAGGAAAATGAAGAAAGAAGGGAAGTTTAAAGTTCAATTTGTTATAAATGTTTATAAAAGCAGAGGAGAGAGTAAGACACAGGCCTAAAATGATTTCAAAGACAAAAGCCCCACCCCACAACTAACCTGCTTTATATGGTTAGCTATAAAGTAAACATGTCTAGACACAAACCTATAAAGGTTACTTCCTTTGCAAACAGATCCTACATGTGTGAATATGCTACTAGTCCCCAAAAGGATAATCATAGTACATGGCCATTCGGCCAAAATAATTATCAAAAAAATAGTCATTCACAATATAGGCATGTATATGTCAAGCTATATTCAGTTTTTTGAGTGTATCATAATGTATATTCAGTGTATAGCTCATGTATAAATAATCTACCTTGTATAGTTAGTGTATACTTTCGATGACTTTTGGCAAGCTATATTGTATAGTCATGTATATTTCCTATGATTTTTGGCTATTTTTACGTAAATAAAACATGTCTATATTTATTGTAAATTAATTAGTTCATTATATATATTTGAAATTATCACAATAAGTATTTATAAATTGCAGCAAGACATGACAGTCCTGCTGATTATTCCTCAATTGTTCTGGAGTGCAGCGGGCTATGCTAAAATCACTAATTAAGACTTTTCGAAGTTGGTAAGGTCAGAAAAAAGAAGCAGCTAGGAACAATGTGGAGAACACCTCTCTTGTGCATTCATGGACTCTTTGGCTGAAGATGAATAGCAGATATTTTTAAGGGGAAAAAAAAAAGCAAGAGCAACTTCTACTTGAAATTTTTAAATTTCGGTCTATTAAGTTTTCTGTGTAAACTTGAAGAATGTATATGGCTTTGATACTACTATAAATTTATTAAGTTCTTTTATGGTGAAGGAGTGTAAATCCATTGCTCCTGTATGCACTTTCAGCACCACTTAGTGCTATGATTAATGAAATTGTCTAATTTAACAAAGAAAAAGGCATATCTTATGTATTATCAAAATCATGTATAGACATGTTCCTAGCATAAGATCATTTTTAAGATAAAATTTGACTCAACACATTCCCCAAAATAGAAATCAGGGAACAATGAAGTTTAATGGAACCACAACTCAAAAAAGTGATATCATTAACAAAGTGAAAAAAGATTATAATCATATGCTGAGTATTGTGGAAACAGTAGTGAAAAGTTACAGAGACAACTCTAATTTCGATTAAATTTGTGACAAAAACAGAAAATCAAGAATGGCACAAGCAAGAAGCGCTTTGATCATGCAAATATTAAAGGAGAAATAGTCTCAGCTATAAATGGAGCTACCTGAATGTACCTCAACATTCTGTCCAATTTCTGGCTTTGACCACTAATGGCTGATATGCCATTTCTTTTTTTCTGAGTAATGAGAGTTGAAAGAGCTTCCATAGCAGATTCATATGCGGATGGAAGCTGGAACTCTTGTGAAATATCTTGACTATTTTGACTGAACTTTCCCAGAGTTTGAGATGACATATTCCTATATTTGAGTCCTTCAGTGACATAAGCCAAAATATTAGCACTGGAATTCAAGTTAAAAATTTACTCCAGTACAGCGAAAAAACACTATTTCTTAACTAATATCATCTTTTTTTTTATTTGCACCGGGTGTCCGAGTCTCTTAGAGCCCCGACTAATCCCGGGGGTGCACAGGCCCTCGGCGAGAAGTTTAGGTTTTACCCAGTCCGATGGCCCTCAGAAATTGTTTGCACCCAGTGAGTTTTTACGTAAATACATCTCCAGTGATTGATATATACATGAGTGAAACCATGAAAGCAACCCTTCTAACAAGAAAACTTCATTGGTTTAGTTCAGAAACTAATAGCACACCTGACAATTGTTTATATATTCAGAAATACGAAAACTTGCAACCCTGAGAACAATCACAACTCAAATGCAAATATCCAAAGCACTAAAGATGCTCCCTTCATGGAAAATGGAAGATACACTATCTACTTGAATTAAGACATCATTGCAGCTTAACCATCAAAGTCAAAACAAAAAAAAAAATGTCCTATGGATCCAAAACAACCAAGAGCTCGTCCAGACTTTCACATCCAATGGGTGGCTTAGTGGTTAATGAGGTGATTTAAGAACCATGAGGTCTCACGTTCAAAACTCAAACGGATGCAAGTTTCTTGTCATCAGTCCAAGTCTTGATTGATAGAGTTACCCGGTAAGTGTGCTGGTGGGAGTTGCGCGCAACCTAACCTGGACATCACACTTTCAACTAACTATCAAGAAAGGTTTATCTAACTTGCCGGCCTGACCTTCAAAATTTAACACATTCACTAATTAATTCTTTTAGAAGAAAAATACATAGAGTACACCACATTG
>DF357451.1:141498-165865 GCA_000787875.1 Solanum virginianum | reverse complement strand
GCCATTTTCTGTGGGTGTTAGCCCACGGATTCTGGCGCCATCCTGGTTTCTAAGCGAAGATTCCAAACAATCATATGGGTAGATCGGGGACGAGCCCGGCAAGCAGCCCAGGTGGTCCAGCGGTATTGGCAGGGCACTTTTAGGATTTCATAGCCCAAGGAATGAGAAACAGGCACTTTCGGTCATTTTCCGTGGGTGTTAGCCCACGAATTGTGGCGCCATCCTGGGTTCTGGGCGAAGAATCTTGAAAAATCATACGGCTGCATCAGGGACGAGTTCGGTAAGTGGCCTAGGTGGTCCGGTGGGGTTCCGGGCGAAGAATCTCAAAAAATTATTTGGGTGGGTCGAGAACAAGCCCGGCAAGAGGCCTAGGTGGTCCGGCGGCATTTGCGGGGCCCTGGTAGGATTTTATGGCCCAAGGAAGGAGAAACAGTCAATTTTGGCCATTTTTTGTGGGTGTTACCCCACGGATTCTGGCACCATCCTGGGTTCCGAGTGAAAAATCCTAAAAAATTATACAGGTGGGTCAGGGACGAGCTCTGTAAGCAGCGCCATCCTGGGTTTCGGGCGAAGAATCCTGAAAATTCATACAGATGGGTTGGGCACGAGCCCAGCAAGCGGCCTAGGTGTTCCAACGGTGTTAGCGGGGCCCGTGTAGGATTTTATGGACCAAGGAAGGAGAAACAGGCGATTTCGATCATTTTTCGTGGGTGTTAGCCCACAGATTCTGGCGCCATCCTGGGTTCCGGGCGAAGAATCCCAAAAAATATATGGGGGGTCGGGGACAAGGCCGAAAAGCAGCCCAGGTGGTCCGGCGGCATTGGTAGGGCCCTGGTAGGATTTTATGGCCCAAGTAAGGAGAAACAGGCTATTTCGGCAATCTTCCGTGGGTGTTAGCCCACGAATTCTGGCGGCATCCTGGGTTTCGAGTGAATAATTCCAAAACATCATACGAGTGGGTTGGGAACGAGCCCAGAAAGTGGCCCAGGTGGTCCGGCGGTGTTGGCGGGGCCCTTGTAGGATTTTATGGCCCAAGGAAGGAGAAACAGGTGATTTTGGCCATTTTCCGTGGGTGTTAGCCCACGGATTCTGGCTCCATCCTGGGTTTCGGGCGAAGAATCCTGAAAAATCATACGGGTGGGTAGGGGATGAGCCCGACAGGCGGACCAGGTGGTCCGGCGGTGTTGCCGGGGCCTTGGTATGATTTTATGGCCCAAGGAAGGAGAAACAGGTGATTTTGGCCATTTTCCGTGGGTGTTTGCCCACGGATTCTGCGCCATCCTAAGTTCCGGGCGAAGAATCCCAAACACTCATATAGGTGGGTTGGTGACGATCCTGGCGAGTGGCCTAGGTGGTCCAACGGTGTTTGTGGGTCCCTGGTAAGATTTTATGGCCCAAGGAAGGAGAAACAGGCAATTTCGGCCATTTTCCGTGGGTGTTAGCCCAGGTCCGTGGGCGTTGGCGGGGCCCTGGTAAGATTTTATGGCCCAAGGAAGGAGAAACAGGCAATTTCGGCCATTTCCGTGGGTGTTAGCCCATGGATTCTGGCGCCATCCTGGGTTCCAGGCAAAGACTCCCAAAAAATCATACGGGTAGGTTGAGGATGAGCTAGGAATGCGGCCCAGGTAGTCTGACAGTGTTGGCGGGGCCCTTATATGATTTTATGGCCAGAGAATGGAGAAATCGGTGATTTCAGCCATTTTTCGAGGGTGTTAGCCCACTTATACTGGCGCCATCCTGGGTTCCTGGCGAAGAATCCTGAAAAATCATACAGGTGGGTTAGGGACGAGCCTGCCAAGTGGCCCAGGTGGTCCGGCGATGTTTGTGGGTCCCTGGTAGGATTTTATGGCCCGAGGAAGGAGAAACAGGCGATTTCGGCCATTTTTCGTGTGTGTTAGCCCACAGATTCTGGCGTGATCCTGGGTTCCGAGCAAAGAATCTTGAAAAATCATACAGATGTGTCGGGGATGAGCCCAGCAGGTGGCCCAGGTGGTCCGTGGGCGTTGGCGGGGCCCTGGTAGGATTTTATGGCCCAAGTATGGAGAAAAATGCGATTTTGGCCATTTTCTGTGGGTGTTAGTCCACGGATTCTGGCGCCATCCTGGTTTCCGGGCGAAGAATTCCTAAAAATCATACAAGTGGGTCGGGGATGGCCCGACAAGTGTTCCATGTGGTCCAGCAGCGTTGGCGGGGCCCTGGTAGAATTTTATGGCCCAAGGAAGGAGAAACAGGCGATTTCAGCCATTTTTCATGGGTGTTAGCCCACAGATTCTGGTGCCATCCTGGGTTCCGGGCAAAGAATCCCGAAAAATCAAACGGCTGGGTCGGGGATGAGTCCAGCAAGCTGCCCAGGTGGTCCGAAGGCATTGGCGAGGCCCTGGTAGGATTATTTTGCCCAAGGAAGGAGAAACAGGCAATTTCAGCCATTTTCCGTGGGTGTTAGCCCACGGATTCTAGCGCCATCCTGTGTTCCGGGTGAAGAATCCCAAAAAATCATACGGGTGGGTCGAGGATGAGCCCGGTAAGTGGTCCAAGTGGTCCGACAGCATTGGCGGGTCCCTGGTAGGATTTTATGGCCCAAGGAAGGAGAAACAAGCGATTTCGACCATTTTACATGGGTGTTAGCCCACGGATTCTGGCGCTATCCTGGGTTCCGGGTGAAGAATCCTGAAACATTATTCAACTAGGTCGAGTATGAGTCCAACAAGCGGCCCAAGTGGTTGGGCGGCATTGGCGGGGCCCGTTTAGGATTTTATGGCCCAAGGAAGGAGAAACAGGCAATTTCGGCCATTTTCCGTGGGGGTTAGCCCACNNNTGCGGGGCCCGTGTAGGATTTTATGGCCCAAGGAAGGAGAAACCGGCGATTTCGGCCACTTTCTGTAGGTGTTAGCCTATGGATTTTGGCGCCATCCTGAGTTCCGGATGAAGAATCACTAAAGGTCATTCGAATGGGTCGGAGACGAGCCCGGCAAGCAGCCCAAGTGGTCCAGCGATGTTGACGGGGCCCTGGTCGGATTTTATGGCCCAAGTAAGGAGAAACATGCGATTTTGGCCATTTTCTGTGGGTGTTAGCCCACGGATTTTGGCGCCATCCTGGTTTCCAGGCGAAGAATCCTGAAAAATCATATAAGTGGGTCAGGGATGATCCCGGTAAGCGGCCCAGGTGGTCCGAAAGCATTGACGGGGCCCTGGTAGGATTTTATGGCCGAAAAGCAGCCCAGGGGGTCCGGCGGCATTGGTAGGGCCCTGGGAGGATTTTATGGCCCAAGGAAGGAGAAACAGGCGATTTCGGCCATTTTCCGTGGGTGTTAGCCCACAAATTCTGGCAACATCCTGGGTTCTGGATGAAGAATCTTGAAAAATAATTCGGGTGGGTCGAGGATAAGTACAGCAAGCGGTCTAGGTTGTCTAGCGACGTTGGCGTGGCCCTCGTAGGATTTTATGGCCCAAGGAAGGAGAAACAGGCGATTTTGGCCATTTTCTGTGGGTGTTAGCCCACGGATTCTGGTGCCATCCTAGTGGCCCTCGTAGGATTTTATGGCCCAAGGAAGGAGAAACAGGCGATTTTGGCCATTTTTCGTGGATGTTAGCCCATGGATTCTAGCGCCATCCTGGGTTCCGAGCGAAGAATCCCAAAATATCTTTCGGGTGGGTCGGGGACGAGCCTGGTAAGCGGCCCAGGTGGTCCGGCGATGTTGGCGGGGCCCTAGTAGGATTTTATGGCCCAATTAAGGAGAAACATCTAATTTTGGCCATTTTCAGTGGGTGTTAGCCCACGGATTCTGGCGCTATCCTAGCTTTCGAGCGAAAAATGCCAAAAAATAATACGAGTAGGTCTAGGACGAACCCGGCAAGTGGCCCAGGTTGTTCGAATGCGGTGGTGGGACCCTAGTAGTATTTTATAGCCAAAGAAAGGAGAAATAGATGATTTCATCAGTTTTTCGTGGTTGTTAGCCCACGGATTCTGGCGCCATCCTGGGTTCCAAGCTAAGAATCCCAAAAAATCATACGGGTGGGTCAGGGATGATCCCAGTAAGTGGCCCAGGAGGTTCGGTGGTGTTGACGGGGCCCTGGTAGGATTTTATGGCCCAAGGAAGGAGAAACAGGCGATTTCGGCTATTTTTCGTGGGTGTTAGCCCACGGATTTTGGCGCAATCCTGGGTTCCAGCAGAAGAATCCCAAAAAATCATACGAGTGGGTCGAGGATGAGCCCGGCAAGCGGCCCAAGTGGTTTGGCGGCGTTGGTGGGGCCCTGGTAGGATTTTATGGCCCAAGGAAGGAGAAACAGGCAATTTCGGCCATTTTCCGCGGGTGTTAGCCCACGAATTCTGGTGCCATCCTGTGATCCGGGGGAAGAATCCCAAAGCATCATACGGGTGGGTTGGGAATGAGCCGGGCAAGCGGCCTAAGTGGTCTGGTAGCGTTGGCGGGGCCCTTGTAGGATTTTATTGCTCCATGGAAGGAGAAACAGGTGATTTTGTCCATTTTTCGTGGGTGTTATCCCACGGATTCTGGCGCTATCTTGGTTTCTGGGTGAAGAATCCTAGAAAATTATACGGGTGGGTCGGGGATAAGTTCGGGAAGTTGCCCAGGTGGTCTGACGGCATTGGTGGGGCCCTAGTAGGACTTTATGGCCCAAAGAAGGATAAACATGCGATTTCGGCCATTTTCTGTGGGTATTAGCCCACGGATTCTGGCGCCATCTGGGGTCCGGGGGAAGAATCTCAAAAAATCATACGGGTGGGTTGGGGGCGATCCTGGCTAGCGGTCTAGGTGGTCTGGCGGCGTTGTCCGGGCCCTGGTAGTATTTTATGGCTCAAGGAAGGAGAAATAGGCTTTTTTGGTCATTTTTCGTGGGTGTTATCCCACGGATTTTGGTGCCATCTTGGGTTTTGGGCGAAGAATTCTGAAAAATTATATAGGTGTATTGGGGACGAGCTTGGCAAGCTGCCCAGGTGGTCCGGCGGTGTTGGCGGGTCCTTGTTAGGATTTTATGGCCCAAGGAAGGAGAAATAGGCGATTTTGATCATTTTCTGTGGGTGTTAGTCCATGGATTCTGGCGTCATCTAGGTTCCGGGTGAAGAGTCCCTACAAATAATACGGGTGGGGGCGAAGAATCTCGAAAAATGATATGGGTGTGTTGGGGATGAGTCCGGTAAGTGGGCTAGGTGGTCTGGCGGCGTTGGCGGGGCCCTGGTAGGATTTTATGGCCCAAGGAAGGATAAACAGGCGATTTCTGCCATTTTTCAGCCATTTTCCGTGGGTGTTAGCCCACGGATTCTGGCGCCATCTGGGGTTCCAGGCGAAGAATCTTGAAAAACTCATATCGGGTGGGTCGGGGATGAGCCCAACAAGTGGCCCAGGTGGTCCAGCAGGCATTGGCGGGGCCCTTGTAGGATTTTATGGCCCAAGGAATGAGAAACAGGCTATTTCGGCCATTTTCCGTGGGTGTTAGCCCATGAATTCTGGCGCCATCTTGGGTTCCGGGCGAAGAATCCCAAAAAATCATATGGGTGGGTCGGGGATGAGCTCGGCAAGTGGCCCAGGTGGTTCGGCGGCGTTGGTGGGGCCCTGGTAGGATTTTATGGCCCAAGGAAGGAGAAATAGGCGATTTTGACCATTTTCCGTGGGTGTTAGCCCACGGATTCTGGCGCCATCTGGGGTTCCGGGCGAAGAATCCTAAAAAATTATATGGGTGGGTCAGGGACGATCTCAACAAGTAGCCCAGGTGGTCCGGCGGCGTTGGCAGGGCCCTGGTAGGATTTTATGGCCCAAGGAAGGAGAAACAGGCTATTTCGACCATTTTCCGTGGGTGTTAGCCCACGGATTCTGGCGCCATCTGGGGTTTCGTGCAAAGAATCCTGAAAAATCATATGGGTAGGTTGGGGACGAGCTCAGCAAGCATTCTCAGGTGGTCCGGCGGTGTTGGCGAGTCCCTGGTAGGATTTTATGGCCCAAGGAAGGATACATAGGCGATTTTGGTCATTTTTTGTGGGTGTTAGCCTTCGGATTCTGGCGCTATCCTGGGATTTTCTGGGCGAAGGATCGTGAAACAGTCAATTTTGGTCATTTTTCGTAGGTGTTAGCCCACGGATTCTGGTGCCATCGTAGGTTCCTAGGGAAGCGTTGGTAAGGCTCTTTTAGGTTTTTCGGGGATGAGCCCAAGGCAGGCGGCCCAGGTGATTTCGGCGGCTTTTTCGTGGGTGTTAGCCCACGAATTCTAGCGCTATCTGGGGTTTCGGTCGAAGAATCCCAGAAAATCACACGAGTAGGTCGGGGATGAGCACGACAAGTGGCCCAAGTGGTCCGGCGGCGTTGGCGGGGGCCTGGTAGGATTTTATGGTGGAAGGAAGGATAAACATGCGATTTTGGCTATTTTCCGTGGGTGTTAGCCCACGAATTCTGGCGCCATCTTGGGTTCCGGGCGAAGAATGTCGAAACGTTATATGGGTGGGTCGGGGATGAGCTTGTGAAGTGGTCTAGGTTGTTCGGGGGTGTTGGTGGGGCCTTGGTAGTATTTTATGTCCCAAGGAAGGAGAAATAGGTGATTTTGGTCGTTTTCTGTGGGTGTTAGCCCACGGATTCTGGCGTCATCCTGGGTTTCGGGTGAAGATTCCTTAAAAATCATATGGGTGGGTCGGGGATGAGCTTGGTAAGCGGCCCAGGTGGTTCGACGGTGTTGGCGGGGTTTTGGTAGGATTTTATGGCCCAAGGAAGGATAAACAGGCGATTTCGGCTATTTTTCGTGGTTGTTAGCCTACTGAATTCTGGTGCTATCTTGGGTTCCGGGCGTAGAATCCCAAAAGATCATATGGGTGGGTCGGGGATGATCCTGGCAAGCGGCCTAGGTGGTCTGCCGGCATTGGCGGGGCCCTGGTAGTATTTTATGGCCCAAGGAAGGATTAATAGGCGATTTTGGCCATTTTTCGTGGGTGTTGGCCCATGGATTCTGGTGCCATCTTGGGTTCCGGGTGAAGAATCTCAAAAAATCATATGGGTGGGTTGGGGATGATCCCGGCAAGCGGCCCAAGTGGTCCGGTAGTGTTGGCGGGGCCTAGGTAGGATTTTGTGGCCCGAGGGAGGAGAAACTGGCGATTTTGGCCATTTTTCGTGGGTGTTATCCCACGGATTTTGGCGCCATCTTGGGTTCCAGGCAAAGAATCCCAAAAAATCATATGGATGGGTTGGGAGACAAGCTTGGGAAGTTGCCCAGGTGGTTCGGTGGTGTTGGCGGGGCGCTGGTAGGATTTTATGGCCCAATTAAGGAGAAACAGGCGATTTCAGCCATTTTTCGTGGGTGTTAGCCCACGGATTCTGGCGCCATCTTGGGTTCTGGGTGAAGAATCCTAAAAAATTCATACGGGTGGGTCGGGGATGAGCCTGGTAAGCGGCCTAGGTGGTCCGGTAGTGTTGGCTGGGCCCTGGTAGGATTTTATGGCTCAAGGAAGGAGAAACAGGCGATTTTGGCCATTTTTCGTGGGTGTTATCCCATTGATTCTGGGGCCCTGGTAGGATTTTATGGCCCAAGGAAGGAGAAACAAGCGATTTTGGCCATTTTCCGTGGGTGTTAGCCCACGAATTCTGGCGCTATCTTGAGGTTTCGGGCGAAGAATCTCAAAAAATCATACGGGTGTGTTGAGAGACGAGCTCGGTAAGCGGCCCAGGTGGTCCGGCGGCATTGGCGGGTCCTTGGTATGATTTTATGGCCCAAGGAAGGAGAAACAGGCGATTTTGGCCATTTTTTGTGGGTGTTAGCCCACGGATTTTGCCGCCATCTGGGGATCCAAGCAAATAATCCAAAAAAGTCATACAGGTGGGTCGGGGATGAACTTGGTAAGCGGCCCAGGTGGTCCAACAGCGTTGGCGAGGCCCTGGTAAGATTTTATGGCCCAGGGAAGGAGAAACGGGTGATTTCGGCCATTTTCTTTGGGTGTTAGTCCACGGGTTCTGGCGCCATCTTGGTTTCTGGGTGAAGACTCCTAAAAAGTTATATAGTATGGATCGGGGATGAGTTCGGCAAGTGGCCCAGGTGGTCTGGCAGTGTTGGCGGGGCCCTTGTAAGATTTCATGGCCCAAGGAATGAGAAACAGGCGATTTCGGCCATTTTTCGTGGGTGTTAGCCCACGGATTCTAGCACCATCTGGGGTTCAGGGTGAAGAATCCTGAAAATCCTATGGCTTGGTCGAGGACGAGCTCAGCAAGCGGCCCAGTGGTCCAGCGACGTTGTCGAGGCCCTGGTAGGATTTTATGGCCCAAGGAAGGAGAAATAGGCGATTTTGGCCATTTTTTGTGGGTGTTAGCCCACGGATTCTGGCGCTATCTTGGGTTCCTGGCGAAGAATCTTGAAATATCATACGGGTGGGTCGGGGACGAGCTCGGGAAGCGGTCCAGGTGGTCCGGTGGCCTTTGTGGGGCCCTGGTAGGATTTTATGGTCCAAGGAAGGAGAAACTTGTGATTTTGGCCATTTTTTGTGGGTGTTAGTCCACGGATTTTGGCGTCATCCTAGGTTCCAGGCGAAGTGGCCTAGTAGGATTTTATGGTCCAAGGAAGGAGAAACTTTTGATTTTGGCCATTTTTCGTGGGTGTTAGTCCACAGATTTTGGCGCTATCTTGGGTTTCGGGCGAAGAATCCTGAAAAATTATATGTGTGGGTCGAGTACGAGCTTGGTAAGCAGTCCAGGTGGTCCGGCGGCGTTTTCGGGGCCCTGGTAGGATTTTATGGCCTAAGGAAGGAGAAATTGGCGATTTTGACCGTTTTTCGTGGGTGTTAGCCCACAGATTCTGGCGCCATCTTGGGTTCCGTTCGAAGAATCCCACAAAATCATATGGGTGGGTTGGGGACGAGCTCGTTAAGCAGCCGAGGTGGTCCGGCGGTGTTGGCGGGGCCCTGGTTGGATTTTATGGCCTAAGGTAGGAGAAACAGGCGATTTTGGCCATTTTCTGTGGGTGTTTGCCCACTGATTCTGGCGCCATTCTAGGGTTCCGGGCGAAGAATCCCGAAAAATCATGTGGGTGGGTTAGGGACGAGCCCAGCAAGTGGCCCAGGTGGTCCGGTGGTGTTTGTGGGTCCTTGGTAGGATTTTATGGCCCAAGTAAGGAGAAACAGGCGATTTTTGCCATTTTTTGTGGGTGTTAGCCCACGTATTCTGGCGCCATCTGGGGTTCTGGGTGAAGAATCTTGAAAAATCATATGGGTGGGTCGAGGATGAGCTCGGCAAGTGGCCTAGGTGGTTTGGTGGTGTTGGTGGGGCCCTTGTTGGATTTTATGGCCCAAGGAAGGAGAAATAGGTGATTTCGACCATTTTTCAAGGGTGTTAGCCCACGTATTCTGGCGCCATCCTGGATTTCGAGTGAAGAATCCTGAAAAATCATATGGGTGGGTTGGGGATGAGCTCGGTAAGTGGGCCAGGTGGTCCAGTGGTGTTGGCGGGGCCCTTGTAGGATTTTATGGCCTAAGGAAGGAGAAACAGGCGATTTCGGCCATTTTTCGTGGGTGTTAGCCCACAGATTCTGGTGCTATCTGGGGTTTTGGGCGAAGGATCGGAGAAACCCATGCAAGCGTTTCGTGCATTTTTCGTGGGTGTATCCCAGGAGGTTTGACAGCATTGGCGAGGCGCGGCGCTATCTTGGGTTTCGGGCGAAGAATCTTGAAGCATCATATGGGTTGGTCGTGGATGATCCTGGGAAGTGGCCCATGTGGTTTGGCGGCGTTGGCGAGGCCCTGGTGGGATTTTATGGCCCAAGGAAGGAGAGACAGGCGATTTTGGCCGTTTTCCGTGGGTGTTAGCCCACGGATTCTTGCGCTATCTTGGGTTCTGGGTGAAGAATCCTAAAAAATCATATTGGTGTGTCGTGGTATGAGCTTGGCAAGCGGCTCAGGTGGTCCGGCGGCATTGTCGTGGCCTTGGTAGGATTTTATGGCCCAAGGAAGGACGAAACTGGCGATTTTGGCCATTTTCCGTGGGTGTTAGCCCATGGATTCTGGCTCCATCTTGGGTTCCGGGCGAAGAATCTCCAAAAATCATACGGGTGGGTTTGGGACGAGCCCGGTAAGTGGTCCAGGTGGTCCGGTGGTGTTGGTGGGGCCCTGGTAGGATTTTATTGCCCAAGGAAGGAGAGACAGGCCATTTTGGCTATTTTTCCTGGGTGTTAGCCCACGGATTCTGGCGCCATCTGGTGTTCTGGGCGAAGAATCTCGAAAAATCATACTAGCTTGGTTGGGGACGAGCCCGGCAAGCGGCCCATGTGGTCTGGCGGCGTTGGCAGGGCCCTGGTAGGATTTTATGGCCCAAGGATGGAGAAACAGGCAATTTCAAAACACCAACAGATTCTAGTGCCATTTGGGGTTCCGGGCAAAAAATCCCAAACCATTATACAGGTGGGTCGGGGACGAGCCCGACAAGCAGACCAGGAGGTCAGGCAGCGTTGGCGAGGCCTTGGAAGGATTTTATGGCCCAAGGAAGGAGAAACAGGCGATTTCGGCCATTTTCCATGGGTGTTAGCCCACGAATTCTGGCGCTATCTAGGGTTCCTGGCTAAGGAATAGGAACTAAGTGATTTCGGCAGTTTTCTATGGGTGTTAGCCCAGTGATCCTGGCGCTGCATGGGGCTCCAGCATAACATTCCTGAAAAATCATACAATTGGGTCCACAACGAGGTCGGCAAGAGGTTTAGTTGTCCCGGCAGCATTGACGGAGGCTTGGTAGGATTTTATGGGTAGAGAAATAGGAAACAGGCAATTTCGATAGCTTTCTATGGGTGCTAGCACACGGATTATGGCGCTACATGGGGCTATAGCACTACATTCTCAAACACTCATACGAGTGGGTCCATAACAAGCCCAGCAAGAGGCTCAGGTGGCCCGGAAGCTTTGGCTAAGATGAGGTAGGATTTTGTAGGCCAAGGAACAGGAAACAAGTGATTTCGGCAACATTTGGTGGGTGTTAACCCACGAATTCTAGTGCTGCATAGGGCTCCAGCATAACATTCCAAAAAATCATACTAGTGGGTCCGTATCGAGCCTGGCAAGAGGCCAAGGTGTCTCAGCAGCGTTGGTGGAGGCCTAGTAGGATTTTGTGGGCCAAGGAACAGGAAACAAGCGATTTCGACAGTTTTTTGTGGGTGTTAGCTCACTGATTTTGGTGCTGCATGGGGCTACGGCGCAAAATTCTTGAAAAATCGTATGAGTGGGTCCATAACGAGCCTGACAAGAGTCCCGAGTGGCCCGACAGGGTTGACGGAGGCCTGGTAGGAGTTCATGGGCCAAGGAACAGGAAACAGGCGATCTCGACAGTTTTTTGTGGGTGTTAGCCAACGAATTCTTGTGTTGCATAGTGCTCCGACGCAACATTCCCTAAAACTTATACGAGTGGGTCCGCAACAAGCCCAGCAAGAGGCCCAGGTGGCCCGACAACGTTGGCAGAGACCTCGTAGGATTTTATGGGCCATGTAATAGGAAACAGGTGATTTCGGCAGTTTTCTGTGGTATTAGCCTACGAATTCTGGCGCTGCATCGGGCTCCAGTGCAACATTCCAAGAAAATCTTACAAGTGAGTCCGGAACGAGCCTAAGAGGCCTAGGTGGCTCGACGGCATTAGCGGAGGCCTGGCATGATTTTTTGGGCCAAAGAACATGAAACATGCGATTTTGGCAGTTTTCTGTAGGTGTTAGCCCACGAATTCTGGTACCGCCTAGGGCTACGATGCAACATTTTGAAAAAATCATA
This sequence comes from Solanum virginianum, assembly GCA_000787875.1. Taxonomy (NCBI): domain Eukaryota; kingdom Viridiplantae; phylum Streptophyta; class Magnoliopsida; order Solanales; family Solanaceae; genus Solanum; species Solanum virginianum. The sequence continues at coordinate 154,139 of DF357451.1, read as the reverse complement.
CGAGTGGATCTGCATCGAGCCCAGTAAGAGGCCCAGGTGGTCCGGCAGCGTTGGTGGAGGCCTGGTAGGCTTTTATTGGCTAAAGAATAAGAAACAAGCAATTTCGGCAGTTTTCTGTGGGTGTTAGCCCACAGATTCTGGCGCTGCATGGGGGTACGACACAACACTCCTGAAATATCATACGAGTGGGTCCACAACGAGCTCGGCAAGTGGTTTTGGTGGCCTGGTGGTGTTGGCAGAGACTTGGTAGGTACTTATGGTCCAAGGAACAGGAAACAGACGATTTCGATAGTTTTTCGAGAGTGTTAGCCCACGAATTCTGGCGCTACATTGGGTTTCGGTGTAATATTTTCAAAAAATCACATGAGTAGGTCCGCAACGATCCCGGAAAGAGGCCCAGGTGGCCAACGGCATTAGCAGTGGTCTAGTAGGATTTAATGGGCCAAGGAACAGGAAATAGGTGATTTCGACAGTTTTCTGTAGGTGTTAGCCCACGGATTCTGGCGCTGCATCGGACTCCGGCTCAACATTTCCAAAAAATATATATGAGTGGGTCTGCAACGAGCCTGATATGAGGCCCAGGTGGCCCGGTGGCATTGGCGGAGGCCTGGTAGGATTTTATTGGCCAAAGAACATGAAACAGGCGATTTCAGTAGTTTTCTTAAGGTGTTATCCCATGTATTCTGGCGTTGCACGAGGCTCCGATGCAACATTCTTGAAAAATAATACGAGTAGGTCCGCATCGAGTCCGACAAGAGGCCCAGGTGGCTCGGCAGTGTTGGCGGAGGCCTGGTAGGATTTTATGGCCATGGAACAGGAAATATGCGATTTCGACAGTTTTCTGTGGGCGTTAGCCCACGGATTCACGTGGCTTTTTTAGCATTTTGGAGGCATTCAAGGAAAATCAAATGATTTTTTTTGTTTGTTTTTCGTATATGTTAGCCCATAAATTTTTTGGCGATATAAATGTTGGGTTGGAACTGTTCTACTCTTTTTGAGAACTTTTATTTGCCGTCCTAACTAATAAAATAACAAGAAGCTCCCTTAAGATAAGGCTATATGTAATTAATAAAATCATGACATAGTACTTAAGATCCTTAATCAACAAAAATAAAACTGAAAAAAAAAAAGCTCTAAACATTCATTTTTGTTTATATGTTCTAACTCTCTAGATAGCTAAAAAAATAGTATGGTTTGTAATTGTTTTGTTTGTGTCAAGTATATTAGTTGTCTAGGGCCTTCTTATGATTCTAGATATATAATATTGTATTTCTCTTGGTGAAAAAGACGACAACAACAATTTATTCAATGCAATTTCTCAAAGAGAAATTTAAAGAGGGTGGCGTATAGTATATATGCAGTCTTAATCCTATTTTGTATAAATAAGAAAGCCGTTTCTAATATATCCACGACTTAAATAAGAACAAAAAATGTTATAGTGTATAGATTATCTGCCGCAAGGCTATTTGTATATTTTTTGGCGGCCAAAGATTTTTATTTATATTGGATATAACATATACCATACATATAATCACTTTGAACTATGATTCTTTTTTATTTTGTCTCAAGAAAATCTTGACTTGAATTCTTCTCATAGGACCATATTAAAGTGTTTTATTGCTTATGCCAATTATAAAAGAAAAAATAGTTGCATTCATTGAATTTGGAATCATATGCCACATCAAATGTCACCAAATAAAACACTTCAAAAGTTGTTTGTTTGTAATCAAATTAAAGCATATATTTTGCAGTCAAGCATATGATCATGTTGTTAAAAAGATCGTTAACCTTGACAAAAGCCTCCCCACATGCCTATGAGTGTGTGTATATATAGATCAGGGTGTATATATAGATCAGGGGCGGAGCTATATTTATCCAAGAGTAATCAGATGAACACCTTTCGTTAGAAAAGTGGTCAGATGAATATCCTTCATCAGAAAACTTTTTCGAATATATAGGTTAAATATAGATATTTTGATATGTATCAATTGTTGAATACCCTTGATACAAAAATCGTTCATCCATGTTCTAAAACTATGAACAGCCTTGACAAAAATGTTAGTTCCGCTATTGATATAGATATATAAATATATATCCGAAATACTTTTGGATCCTTTTAGTCCTGAATAATGTATGACGTTGTGTCGAGTGTTTTTGTTGAGTCGACTGATTGCTAGTTCGTGTAGATAAAGTATTGACTCTCTATATCGATCATAACAATCCAATGAAATTCAAAGGACCGTGTAATGCATTAAGAAACATCTATAGAAGTCATTTCCTAACCTAGCTAGTAGCATATAGGTTGGTTCTCTCTGAATTTAGATCAGACTCTTCTTTATTTGATTCATGATTTGACAATGAATTTTAAAGATAGAGATACAAAAGGATATATACCAAAAAAGGAAAAATAATGAAACATTATAAGAGTAACAAAAAAGGCAAGAAAAAAATAAGCAAATTGGTGGGATTGATGTGGATAGGCACAAACACGTGGAGTGTTTGAAGAAGTTGATATAAGAATTTATAATTTCAAAAAATTAACAAGTAGCATTATATATTAATTAAGATACTTTAATGAGTATAATTAATTACTTAATTAAGTTCCAATACATGTGCAAAAGTCTTCCAACTATTTTTTTTAATATTACATATATTGAGTTTATATGGTTCACGGGTCTTGCTATTATTGCTAGACATTTTTTTAAAAATAAGAAGATTTTGATGGAATTGCCATTAACTATATTAAATCAATTTATATACACCTAAACTACAAAGTAGGGTTAGCCTTCATGTTGTTTAGAGTATTAAATAATTCTTATAGATTAATTAATAATTAGTTTGAGTCGTCAATTAATTAAATAAAAATAATTGTCACTTCACATGACCTAAAGCTAACTCCACCCAACCTATTGGGCCTTTATATGTTAAAAGAGTAGGTATATGTCAATTGGATTAAATGGATGAACTTAAATTGATTGATTCATACAAATAAATAATTAATTAAATAAATAAATAAGAACTAGATACGAAATTTGTTGTTAAATGGTCCATGTCTAATAGAATTTTCAATAATTTGTCACTAAATAGTTTGTAGCTAGATAATTTTAATAATATGTAACTGATACTTTTTTATAATTCATCATTAAATAAGATTAGCAATCTTTAGTGATATTCGAATTGCACCATCTATCCTCCTGAAGAGAAGTTTGATTTCAGAGCCCAATTCGAACAACAGAAGTTGTAAATCACTAATTTCTATTTTTTGATACTTAGATATGTTTTTGAAGATATCCAAAAGGGATTCATATTATTACAACTTTGAAAACAAATTTATTTTCTTATTGGATGTTATCTTTAATCTTTTTTAAATCCTTCCAAAGTAATGGTTGCTTCAAGGAAAAAAGAAGATTAGAAAGTTAATGAATGGACATCTTTGTTTAAACTTTTTTGTTGTCGTTTTTGTTGAATTATGATGGATCATGTCTGAAATAATATAATGTTTAATTATAATAACTTGCTTAATCACTTGTGATTGGTTAATTTCCTTGATAAGCACCAAGTTGGCTGGCCATAATCAAGATTTGGAAGATCTTATAACGATAATAACATCATAATTTTTAATTACTAATAAGAAAAGCATGATTAAGTTCTTTGATTAGTAGTAATATATTAAGATATATAGTGGAAGCCACTAATTAACAATTACAAGCAAAAGAAAATAACAATTTGTTTAAGGATAGTTGTTGATGAATCAACAAGGAATTTGACAAAGTTGATTGGACAAGAATGCTATAAATTAAAAGTACTTAGGCAAGGGGTGGCTAGGGGTTTGTTTGCTCACCTATACGTTATATCAAAATTATAATGTATGAAATTATTTATACAAGAGAATCCTGCAGGGAGAGCCACCGACTCCAACTATTGTTTATATATGATCCATACTAGATCTGACAAACTATCTGAGTAATAAAGAAAAAACTATTATGTGATTATTAATATAACATAAGGTTGTTATGCAATAAAAAATAACATGAGGATTGGCAATATGTAAAATTAATTAAATATTTAATAATAAATGGAGCACAAAGGCAATCATTGATTTGAACTCAATATTTTCGATATAAAATATATATAAAAAAAAAACATTATATACGTTAAATGATCAGAGTCTAATATTTATCAGAGTTATATTTGCATAGTTTCTAAGAAAAAGATACGACTTAGAAAGAGAAAATTCCTATGATTGATCAGTTAAACCTCGCAAGTCGATTGAATCTATCAAATTCGAATTCTAGATCTGCCTTTCCGAAACGTGACCCTTCTCCAACTCTTGTCAACTCAAGAAGTACAAGAAAGAAGTTACAAGTAGTCTCCTTTGGTAGAGTAGGTTAGTAGTGTCATCTTTTCAAATATAGACTAGCTAAAACTTGTAAACATGTTGAATTTAGATACAGATTTTCAGACCAAATTCTCAAATCATGTCCAAAAAGTTCAATCATACTACTTCTACAAGTCTACAACTAATAAAGTTTGCAAAAATGGACAATCACATCTTTGGTAGTTGAAATTTCAGATTTTTCACAGGAATATATTCCAACATGATATGGCTTTAAAGCAGTTTGATTAATTAGGGTTGTCTGCTAAAACATGAACCTGGCCAAAATGTGGCAAAGATGACATGATTTAAAACTAATTTTGATTTCTTCCTTTAATAATTAGGTTTTTTTGTGGCTAGTTTTTCAAACTAGTATAGTATTATAGCCTTGTTATAATCATAGAAAATTGACAAAATGGTCCCACTCACTTTGAAATTTCGATCAATTTAGATTCACAAAATGTAACGTTCATTAAAGAACAAGTGATATACTCTTTATCAAAAGTCTTGGACTTGCGATTAAAAGTGGAGGAATCCATTTCACCATAATACTTACTGATATGTGGGATAGCTATTCAAAAGTACCAAAAATATGGGAATAAGGTAATTATAGGACAACGAGTTGAGCTTATTTGCATCAATAATGTTAGAAATAATTTGTATAACCTTTAAAATAAAGCAGATTATCTAGACTTCAAGTAATATTATCGATAAATATAAATTAAATTCATTAGGATACAAATTATATAAAACGCAAGCATCATTAAGGAAACATAAAATAAAAGTTAAAATTAATAAATATAAAAAAAAATTAGAAAACTATAAAAAGTAAGATACATGAATTTAAATGGAGCAAGTAACTACTTGTGTTTCGTAAAAATGAAAAGGTAGCACACAAAACCCTAAAGTGGATGCAAACTATTTGTGCTAATTAGCCACTTGTTTAATTTTCTTAGAGTATCCAAAGTGTATAAAATCCAAAATATTTTCTGTTTAGCCATTTGTTGCAAAGTCCTAACAACTTAAATTCCCAATTAATTGAGGGTCACTTCATTAATAACATTTCCTTTATAAGTGAGACCAATTTCTTGAGCCCCATAGCAAGGTCATTGTGTGGCCCAATCCTTGCTTTCAATGTTTCCCAACCTCTTTTTTTAATTTTTATATAATTATAGTACTGTTCTAGACAGTTTATTCGCATCTCTATTATATCATCAGGTACTTATTATTTTTATTAGTACTAGAATATCGCTAATATATGACGGATATCCCATCGAAATCTTTCTCGTTAGTAAAAAATTTTTGATAGATATTGATGAACCAAATACCGAGGGTAACGTAATCCATTAAAAAATAATTCTTTTTTTATATATACACGTAGTTATACGCACCAAAACTTAGACAAATAAAAATAAACAACCTAACTTCTTTACTTCATCTTTACTTCATCTTTACTTCGTTATGAACTATTATGTACAAGATTATCTTAATTTTATTGGTCATTAGATCACAACCTTCTCTATTTTCTAACCTTATCAAGTAGGATAAGAGAAGGAAGGGAAGGGAAAAACATTGGATCCAAGTAGATGAAGCTATATATATTAAAAAATTATTATAGGCTGTTAGGTTTAGTGGTAAAATATATCTTAAGCTTCATTATGGGATCCTAATCTATTAATACTAAATCTAGAAGCAATAATTAATTTCATATTAACAAATTCTCTAATAATCACCATTAGCTTAATTGACCCTACATTCATCATGCATGAACTTTTGCCTCCTTAATTAAATTAAATCATGGATTAAGTTGACTTTTGAAATTTTTTTCATGTAGATAGGTATCATAGTTACCTAAAAGAAAGAATGATTAAAGTTGTTTATTACTAGTTATACTAGGGAAAATGTATGTCTAAACCCTATGGATATCAAATCACATCCTTATTGTCTTTAATTTTAGTATCACAAACTAATTATGATTAATTATAACAAGAATTTAACAGTCAAAAAGAATGTATAAGCTATGGTTTCATTCAATGATTCAAAAGATAATTTCAAATATTAAAATCAACACCTTATGCATGGAATATCAAAGTCTGTATTGTGTTATGAGAAAATAGTGCGAATCCAGAATATTGATTTTTAAGATAATAATCTTAAATGTTAGAACTATATTCTGAATTTAATTTATGTATATAAGCTCTCGTTTATCCTCAACATTTTTTTTTAACTATTTTGTCAAATAAAAATAAAACGAAAACAACGTTTGATTCTACATTGGATTGTTTTGAATTATTATTTTGTTTCAAATTATGCATGTTCAAACTCAACACACTTTTTAAATATCACATTTGTTTTATGTCCCAATGCCTACTTAATATATTTTGAATATTAATACATATTTTAAATTAAAATTACTAAATTGTGTGTGTATATATATATATGCAACAAACAACATACCACGTGAAATTCCACTAGTTGGGTCTGAAGAGGATAAAATATATGCAGACCTTACCACTATCTCATAGAGATAGAGATCCTAGCTACTTCCAAAAAATCCTCATCTCAAAAATATATACAAAAATAAATATTTTTGTGTATATATGTTTTTGTGTGTATATATATATAAACATCTGTATTCTTACTTTTACGAATAGAGACTATTTTTTGATATAGAAATTATTTTCGATAAATCTCCGACTTTGCAAGGCTAGGGTAGGGCAAGAGGGGGTGGGGTAAGGAGACATGGTGGGACATATTTGGAGTTGTGGTGAAGACTTTGTAACATGTAAAAGCTTTTGATTGAACATTTATGAATATAAAAACAATAAATCAAAAGAAAGTTAAAGAATATTTGGTCTATTTTAACTCTAACTAATTAGCTTTTTTCTCTTCCTAGCTTTCAAGTCTCTTGTAGTTAGTAAGATTCGTGGAGATCTCCTTTATCGACAAAATGATAAACTAATGAATAAATAATAATTATAATAATAAGACAAATAAAAACTATATATTATATGAATTTCATCGTCAATCACGCAAAATTCCTAAACTATATGATTCATCATCAAAACGTAATGTGGGGTCCCAAGTACTTGAACTTGTAACACCTGAATTATTAGTCCATTTCATTTTTATATTTCATAATACCCTTTCAAATATTTTATATAGATAAATACTTATTTGTACCTGATATTAAAAATTGAACGAAGCAATTTTCACCTAACTTGTGAAAAAAAATAGAGTTAGAACACGTGTCATTTAAATGTATGTACGGAAACAAATACTTTTTAATTTAATATAAGTATTGAGCGTAAATAATTAATATTCGTCAAACTCAAACTAAATCTAATGTGTGAACCAATATCGTTCTGGTGGAATAGTTGAGATCTCTCCGTCCTAAATTAGAGATCTTGAGTTCAAGTTTTGAATATGAAAATTTTTTGTTAGGTTTGGATATAGTCGATAGCTCGGCATTATTTTCAGAATAAACAATGTGAGATTCAGATATAAATAAATTTCGATACGAATATCAAACACCAGATGAAAATATTGTGTCTTTGCTTTTTGTGAAGTTTTCTAGATACTGATACATCATCATCCCATAAGGAGGATTGATTTCAATTATCTATTTGTAACTCATGACTTCTTCAACTTGTTGAATGTTTGACATTATGTATTTATAGTTCTTGACTCTTGCAATAAGGGCATTACTCATTTATAAAATTAAAGCAAATAATTTGTGGACTATATAGTTTTAGTATTTTGGGATACTAAATTCATTATAATAATAAATAAAAATTATATTAATCGTATAATTATATCAAGAAATATTACAGACATGATTATTCTGAATTTGTGTTGGTATAGAAGATAATTTTTTTTTGTGAAACTAATTGAGATATACGTGAGCTGATTTTGACATCACGTACGGAGATAAGTTGGAAAGGAGGGAGACACGTGGGCCATAGAGAAAGGTGTGATTAGATCAGATCCGTAAATTAATCATAGATGTGCATGAATCTAAGGTTAGATACTGTTCCTATGTAACCGTTGGATAATTATTGACTTATCCCAGTATTAAGTATTTTTTTCGTTTTTTTTTATTTGATCTTCGATATTCATATCACAATTTGATTAATTTAAGTTTTCATATTATAAAATTTATTTTTAGAGGCAACACTTCAAACTTAAATCTTTCCATACGTAAAATTCGAATCCAAAATCTGTATTAATTTCAATCATTTCATTATAATTTATATTGATTTCTATGTATTATTTCTGATAAGGTCGGAAAATTCAGTTTAATGGGCATTGCATGCATGGGATTTTTTGTTGTTTTTTTTTAATTTTTTTAATTTTATTTTTTTTACTTTTAACACAATAGTTTTATTTCTTGGTTTGGTCTGTGTCGGCTCCTGTGATTAAGCAAATACAGCTGTTCAAATAGAAAAAAAAATTCCAAGGTCATTTTTGGAATAAAATGAATTTCATACAAATTTAAGATACAAATATTTGGCATATTATATTTAAGGGGACCACAGAATAAAATATATATATATATAGTATGGAAGCCCAATTTATCGAGAGGTCGATCATTTATTATATACATAAAATATAAAAATAAATTATCGAGAGGTTGATTATTTATTATATATATTAAAAATTTATCGAGAGATTGATCATCTTACAAGTTCGACCAGTCTAGAACTTTAATTCAAATTTTATATTTATTTTAATAAATTCATTATATATATATATATAGAATCACTACTTCAGAAGCTGATAATATAATTAAAATGACTAAAATCTCAAGTTTTATAATTAAACTTCAAAGCCTATATTAATAATAAAAAGAAAAACATAGTATATGCTCATGTGATATCTTGTCCCCTAATCAATGATCATGGTTTTAGTATACATATATGTTTTCTGACTTTTTATATAATTTTCGCAAACAAAAATTACAAATAGTAATGTAGTCAAAAATTTTACTAAGAGATGTAAAAGTATATAAAATAAAAATAAATACGCGTAAAAAATATAATAAGGTCAACATTATATTTATATATATATGCACATACAGACATATTTGATACTTGTTGTCACGTGACCAGGAGGTCACGGATTCAAATCTTAAAAATAACTTTTGGCAGAGATACAAGATAAGGCCGCATACTGTAGACCCTAGTAGTTGGACCCTTATCTGGATCTTGCACATAACAGAAGCTTTAGTACACCAGACATTAACGGCTCCGCTATTGGCCACAAAGTGCTTTAATTGATTTTTTCTTTAGTCGAAGGTCTATGAAAAATGTCTCTCTATCTTCGTAAAATAAAAATAAACTTTGTGTGTTTATTATTTTCTCTGGAAGATACTTATAGAATTAAGCATGTTATTGTTGTTTAAAACTACAAAGTACAATGAGAACATAAAAATTTACACTACTAAAACAACAATGATCTAAACTAAAAGACAATAATTTGACAGTTCAACACCCCTATTACTTCACATGAATCAAATTCACTCCACAATACTTAATAGTTTAATTGAAACAAGACAAAATTTAAAACCTCAAGTATACAAAAACAACAAATGAATTGACACTTCCTTCCCCACTCAAAAAACCAAGTCCTATCTATTCAAGATTCTACATATTTACATTTAAATAATTCGGATTCACATCGAGTAAATTTACTATAAAAGTAAAAAGTGAGTTTCTGTTCTCTTTATTTTAAGAATTTAATCAGAAATATAAATTGAATTCATCAAATCATTTAATGATACAGAAAGATCTTGATCAATATGTCAGAATGTAAGTGTAATAAAAAATATATATATTCGCTTTGATTCAATAAATCTCACAAGTTTGTCTTATATAAAAAAGGATTTTGATCAATGTGTCAGAATGTGTAAGTATAATATATGACATGTATATTCGTTCTGATTCAATAAATCTCATAAATTTATCTTTTATAATACACTATTATTAAATTCAAAAGTACGCATATCATATATACTATTACTATGTCTTATATATTCTTTCACTATTTTTTCTAATTTTAATATATGATTCGTCTAAAATATCGTGCACCCTGATCCTTCTCTTGACCCATGCTAATCTATCTGTCTTCCATCATGGACATCACATGTATGCATTTACATAATTAATATTTACACACATATAAAAAAATATAAAATATAAAGATAAGTCTTCCATCATGGATATCACATGTATGCATTTCACATACATAATATATTTACAACCAAAATATAAAAATATTTTATTAAAGCATAACAATATAAAATAAATATTTTGTAGTGGGTCCCAATTGAGTCCTCTTTAACTTCTTGTTCCTAAATTTCTCCTCCTTGTGATGTCCGCAACATTTTATTTCTCTCTTACTTTATAATAAAATAAAATACTCTCTCTGATAGATTAAAAAATTAACACACCTTCCAAATTTTTTTCTATATATATATAACTTATACATGCATCCATTTCCCTAACACTTTCTCCTTTGTTTCAAAATTCTCTACATTTTTTGTCTCACTTTCTACTTCATTAATTTCACACACACACATACATATATATAAAATATTATATGGCGGAATTGGAATATCGCGCGAGTACGAATACTAATGGACGATTAAAATTATTTGGTTTCAACGTGATAGAGGATCATGAACAAGAGATTGAGTCTACAAAAACGTCATCGGGGTCGCCGGAATCCGGCGAGTTTCCGGCAATCGATGGCCGGAAATATGAGTGTCAATATTGTTCTAGGGAATTTGCAAATTCACAAGCTTTAGGTGGACATCAAAATGCTCACAAAAAAGAAAGGCAACAATTGAAACGTGCCCAACTTCAAGCTAGTCGAAATGCTTATATGAGGAACCCTATTATTTCCGCCTTCGCTCCGCCATCTCACCTCCTTACTCCGTCAGGAACCGTGGTGTTTCCGGCGGCTGGGACGGCGTCAACTCCATCGTGGGTTTATGTACCACGGGGGATGCCACCCTTCCACGTGTCACATGGAGGAAGGGGCGGAGCGAACTTTCACTGCACTAATGGTATAACAGAGTCAAACTTAACAACTGTTGGGCCTCAACATGTTAAGGCCCATGGTGGTAAAGTGGATGGAAATAATGGGCCGTTGAGCAGTTTGTCTAGGCCGGATTTTGGGCCCAATTTCGATGATGCCTTTGGGTTGGATCTACATCTAAGCCTTGCTCCAGCCGGGTCCTAGGAATAGCGTTTATCGATCACTCGTACATTCCTTCTTTGCAAAAATAGTTCTTATCATAAAGTTTTGAATTTTACTATGAAATTTCACGACATTTCGACTCTGCCGTTAAAAAGTGGTTAAGATTTCAAATTTCGCAGGTGAAACTTTCATATAATTGAAAAGTGACTATTTGTGAATTTATGTCGGTTCACGGTTTGGCTCGGATATAATTAGGAGAGTAGAATTAATTTATCCTAAATATGGGATCTTGTACATGTTCAAATTATTTATTTAGTATATCAATGGAAAAAAATTCATTATGTGCATTTTATTATTTTCATCTTCTCCTTTTTTTTTTCCTGGTTGAATGTTTCCAATATCAACAAACATCAAAAGGGTTTTTTAAGAGTTTATAAATCAAAAATGAATTATATTTTTTTGAGTTTTTTTCGTTTATTCTTGTGGAGCCAACCAAAATAGTTCCATGTGGTAGAAGAATGTATAATAGAAATAAAATTAACAAAGTACAAATACATTAAAGAAAAGTAGAATTATACTTAATTACTAATTAAGTATGATCAATTTATTAAATCCCATCGAGTCACGTAGGACTAAGCGATTCACTCGAATTCTTTTAATTTTTTTCTGTATTTACAATTATATTTAAAATATATTAATAAAAATTTTAACTACGGCACTGATTAAATCTGTGATTTCTCAACTAAGTTTTATTTTCGCACGACATGTTATTTAAGTGTCAACTTTATTTTTTCGATATAGCACAATTTTATTTGATTTTTGTCTTATTGCATGAGTGATGACCATTTGTCTTCTTGCTAATCCCTTCCTAATTCACGGGTTTTCCTATTATTATTATAAATATATAGTCGTTATTTTAAAATCAAAAAGGTTTTGATGGATTGCCATTAACTTATAATAATCTAGATGTGTCTAGTCTACAAACTAGGCTTCATGTAGTTAATATATTAATTAATAATTATTAGTGTTGAAGTCAAAATTTTTAGTAAAAGGATTTCAAATC
>DF357451.1:102932-141440 GCA_000787875.1 Solanum virginianum | reverse complement strand
AATCTGAAGAAGTAGATGAACTAGTTGAAACAGATTCGACATCTATTGTATATACATAAAAGAAAAATTAAACATATATAAATAGTATCATATTCTATCAAGATAATGCAGCTCCGCTCCTGATAATTAGCATACACTATTAAACATTATGAATATCACCTTACTAAGAGAAATATATAATGACTTTCTTAATTTAAAAAAAAAAAAGCAAGCTCAATGCACTAAAGCTCCTACTATGCATAGGGTCCGGGGAAGAGCCCGACCAGAAGGGTCTACTGTATGCAGTCTTACCTTACGTTTCTACCCGAGACTATTTTTAAGAATAAATTTCCTAATACAAAAACAAAAAATTTAACTAAAAAACTTGAAAACTAAGTCAGAATTGTTGGGTATTATCTTTAATGCTTTTTTGGATCCTTCCAAAGTAATGGTTCCAAAAAGGAAGTAAGATGACTAGAAAGTTAATGATTTAATTATATTTGTTTTGTACATCATGATGGGATCATGTCTGAAATATAATATAATCTCATGTTTAAAAGTCCATGTAATAACTTCTAATTGGTTGATTAATCTTGATAAACACAAGTTGGTGGGCCATAATTAGGATTTGGGAAATCTTTGAACAATAATATTGCCATCACTTTCAATCAACCAACAAAGAAAGTTAATTAGCATGATTAAGGTTCCCTTAATTAAAAGTAATTAAATTAATTAGTATAAGATATTATGATGATGGAAAACCATTAGGAAGAAAAAAAGGAACATTTTTGTTTAAGGACAGCTGTTGCTGATCTATCAACAAGAAGTGTTGCTACAATATCCTTAAATGTATATTTATTCACACATGATATTTATAGTTAAATTAATTAATTTGATTTAGAAAAATAATAAATATGAATATTTTATATCTCATGATGCATAAAATGTTTAAAGTATAAATTTATAATATCATAGAGTGATTTTCCGCCTTCGCTCCGCCATCTCACCTCCTTACTCCGTCAGGAACCGTGGTTATATTTTTTTGGGCTCCTAAATTGTTATATATACTAAACTATGGGTTTGTTTGAACAGTGTGAGATGTGTTTCTTCCAAATATTATTCCACAAGCCATGTGCATGCAAAATCCTAAGATGTTGTTTCTGGTTTGATAGTTCAATAGAATTATGCAGATATTGATCATATAAATATTATTTTTTTTAATATTAGTTATGACAAGGGGAATTTGCAGAGGTAATCCGCACTAGACAAGTTTGGTACGACAAGTTCGACTCAGAAGGCAAATTTCTTACTTTCGCTGATAAAGAATTTCGAATATGAGACCTCCAACATGAAAGCTTCAAGCCTAAATCACTGGGCTATTCCGAAGAGTTGAATTTTCGAAACTTCACATCTCTAGTTGTACAACTAACTACACATATGAAAATGGACATTCAAGGTCGAAAATAATATAATGCTATATATACAAAAGGTCAAAAATATTTATCTATTTATATATAAAAATGTCGAAATTACACCCCTCGACGACTATTTTATATGTTTATTTTCTTATATTTTGAATTATTTCAAGTAAAAAATTTGACTCTGCAATTACAACAGACTATATAGAAATGGACAATAACACACATTTGGTAGTTGAAATATTAAATCTTAATGAAATATCTTCCGACATGATGGCTCTAAAAATGAAATTGACCAAAATATTGCATGATCATTATTTACAGAAAAAGTTTAGATTGTGGCAAATTTTTCAAATTTGTATACTATAATATAGTATAATATCTAAATCAACATTAGGCATTAGCGACACGTAAAATAACAATAATAATAAAAAAAAAAAAAGAAACATTAGCACACATTAATCATGTAAAGTAGCTAAAATGGTTTATAAAAATGGACCACTAATATATGTGCCACCAAATATAACATAATTCTAAAATGAGTTTTTTTTGTTTATATATATTGGCAAGAACGTTTAATTATAATATCAAATTATTTCAAAAATTATTAGTTCATAATAAATCGTTAAATTAATATAAATAGAAAATACGATAAGATAAATAAAATTCTCCAAATAATTAGAAAATATCTTTTAATGAATCCTATATAAGTGAATCTGAATTAATCAAATTAGTAGATATGAATAAGTTCTATATGACACAAATTTAAATAAGTGAATAATGGATATTGTTTAAGAATTTTAACTTCACCAATTAATTTCTCCTATTTAGATCTATATATGGAGAAAAATAAAAATAAAAAAGGTCTTGTAGTTAATTAGCCACATTTCCAAAGTCTCAACCACTAATTAATTAGTAGCTTTAAGTTTCATACTCATTTGAGTGTCTCCTCCCTATTCAATTGAAAAGTCACTTTTTATAACCCTCAAGTATTCAATATTCATCGGACTGATTCAAATTCGTATCGCATATATAAAGTTCATTAAATAGGAGAGCCAAAGATAGAGTCGGAACTTCAATATTAATAATTTTAATTAAATTTTAGAACGATGATTTTAGTCGAGACTTCAATACTAATGGTTCTAAATTTTAGAATGATGATTTTAATTTCAAATAACAAAAAAAAATTTGTTAAAATTTAATATTTGTATATATATTTAATAAACTTCTTAATAACAAATATATTACTATATTTGAAAAAAATGAAGTAAATAAGTTTTATCGAACAAACCTTAATACTAATGGTTCTGAATTTTAGAACGATGATTTTGATTTCAAATAACAGGTCATTTTTGTTAAAATTTAATATGTGTATATATATTTAATAAACTTCTTAATACCAAATACATTACTATATTTGAAAAAAAAAATGAAGTAAATAAGTTTTATCGAACTCATATTTAGACTTTTAATTTTATTTCAGTTCAAAACTCGAACCCAAAAACTCTAATTGGGAGTGATAATTGTGGCCCAATCTTTTGCTTTCTTCCTTTATATTTTCTAACCTTCCCACCAGAGACAATATAAGAAACAAAAATAAAAATCACTAAATATCATTAAAACTAATCATTTTTTTTAACTTTAGAGGCAGTTAGGACTTAGGTTTAGTGTTGAGGAAAACAAGTATATATTCTCTTATAAGCTTTCATTATGGGACCTAATCTAAGTCTAAATCCTAAATCTAGATACCATAATTTCAGGTTAATTTAACGAACCCCATAATTAATCACCATCAATGTATTATATTAATCTATTTAATAATATTGACCCTACATAAACTTTATTTATGATGCATGAATTTTTGCCTCCTTCACCCTCCTCCACAAATCCAAAAAGTTTTCTTTAAAATAAAATAAAATCAACTCATGGTAATGTTGACTTTTGGAATCTTTTTTGTTTTTGAGGATAGGTATCATAATTACCAAAATAGGTTAGATCCACTATGAACTATCAAATTAAAGAATATAAACATTATTCACTCATTGTAATCTCAATTTCTTTTATTCTCCAACATTTTGTTATTTCTTTTCTGCATTAGCTTTGTATGCTTCTAATTTTTTTTTCTTTTTTAGCCGGGATTCGTCAAAAATAACCTCCTGTCTGTCCTGTAAAGATAAAACTAAGGTTTAAATATATATTACCTTTTTTAAATTTTATTTATGAGATTATACTACACCACCAGTTACCACCACCAACAACAATAACATAGCCAGTTTAATCCCACAAGTGGAATCTGGGAAGGTTAAAATGTACGTAAACCTTACTACTACCTCATAGCATAGAAATAGAGGGGTTGTTTCCAGAAGACCCTCAATTCAAATATATCAACTCCAAAAATAGAAAATACTAAATATAAAAATGACTAGAGTGGAAAACAATAAAAAAAAACTCATAAATACACTGAATATGTTATTATTATTGTTGTTGATATTAATATTAAATTAAACACATAATGCATGGTGAATCAAAGTCCCTATTTGGGAAATTTGAAAGTGGGGGTCTATAGGAAGACATGGTGGACCATATTTTGAGTTGTGGTGAGCTTTTGATTGAAATTACATTAATAAAGATAACATAATAATTATTAAATGTAAAATAGTTGAATAATATTTTTGTTTGTTTTAAGTGACTTAGCTATGTAGCTTTTATTGTTCTCTTTCTGGGAGTAGTTAGTAAGATCCTCAAAGATTTCTTGTTATGGAAAAGAAAAACACAAATCAATTAATTATATATTAATTAAAGAAACAAAAAAAAAACACTATGGATATATGGAGTTTAACGTTAATCACGTAAACATCATAAACAATACTATATAATTATATATAAAATTTTGAAGTTTATAAGTTCGTATTATGACATTGAGTTAATAGAATATATAACAATGATCGAGTTTACGAAAAAATACTACAATTGAAACATGTTCAAACTAATGAACGCTATCTCCGACATCTTACCTCCTCGTCCCACCGGGTACCATGGTGTCAGTGGTGGATTTATTTCTGTCGCTTTACATATCATCCCCTAGGCCGCTCTTTCACTCGTGGTGGAGTTAGAATTTTATTAAGGATATCTAAGATTTTAAATATATGTATGAAAAATAACTTTTAATTGATATATATATTTTGTACAATTTTTTTATATACTAATATAATTTTCAATGAAGGGTATCGATTGAACACCGTGGACTATATACAGCGATGCCACTTCCCTCCACATGTGCATGGAGGGGAGGGGTGTAGGGAACTTTCAGTACACCGGCGGTGTAGCGGAGCCCAGCTTAAAAAGTATTGGGCCTCAACACGTTAAGGCCCAAAGTAGTAGAGTCGATAGAAATAGTGGATTTTGAATTGGATTTGTAAAATAAAATAAAATAAATATATACTATTTAAGAAAATGGGATTTTCTACATTTTCACATTATTTATTTATTTTACACTAAAAATTTTTAAAAAATCATTTTATCGCTTTCAAAAGTGCCTTATTGCTAAGAATTCAAATTTTAAAATTTATTAATTCCTATAATGATCGCAAGTTAATATATACAAATTAATAACTGAATTCACATTCAAAATTTGAGTGTGAGTATATATACACACACATACCTAGGTAATCATCCATATTTCCCCACACCTTGTAGTCTCTTAATATAAATGTTATTTCCTTTATATGATATTTTGTATTGGAGATAATTAAAAATAACATCAAATTGATAAACAAAACACATGAGATCTTTGTAAGATCGTTTTCATTTTTAAAATTGTAAGTCATCATAGGGGATCATTTCCTTATGGGTATGAGGCGTTTTAGAAAATATTTTACCTCTTTCATGATTCATGTCATGCAGAAGGACGTGTCCTAAGATTTTCTAACTCTAACATTGTTATTTGCTCGGGGATCGTATTTCTTAAAAAGGATTTGTTTTATGAAGAAATTAAAATGTGACATATAGAAAGTTAGTTTGTCTTGATCTAAAGGTAGGGTTTTACACTTTGGATAATGATATACTCATCATATGATGTTTACTTGGCACAACAAGTGCTTAATTATTAAAGTAAGAAGACAAAATTTGTTGAGGAGACTTGTCCATTTTGAAGTTAACAATTTATTTGCAAGTATAGTTAAGCTTTGGTTTAATTTGTTGAAATCATTAAAGACCTCTAATGAATCTTTTTAAGATCTTTGCATTGACAATTAAGCTAAACATAAAGTGATTTGCTTTGAAGTGCCAATGCACATAAGTAGGAAGCAATTTCATATGTCCAACAAATATTTCTAATCACTTTGGTGGAAGCTAAATTATGCCACTTGATTGCTTGTAATCAATATCGAATTAGTGCCCACTAGATGGTTAGAATCGATAAATTACTTTATTTTAAACGAATTGGAGATTTGAAAATACAAAAATCTTTGATGTGCATCCCATTTTCCTATTAATTAATTAACGTCCTTCGTACCAATAAATTAAATATCAGGCATCGGATGAGATTAAAGTGCACCACTAATACACTTTTACGTGCTCTTAACTTATAAATGATTTGATTGTGTAATCAACACATATACAAATTAAACTCCTAACCGCATAGAATCATACTTTGTTATGTCGATACGTTAATAAGAGAGAAAAATAAAAGAGTAGTGAAAAATTATGCTTAGCTCATATTCTTATGCTTCACACAAACTTAGGTTAGGAAGCTTGTAAAGCAAATCATTTCATATAGATTTAAAAATCCGATCAAAAAGCAATAAAAAGGACTAAAAAGACTTAAATGGATGACTTCCTAGCTCAGGACTCGATCTTGTACAATTCAGACATATATTTAACTTATCGTTTTAATTATGTTATAATGTATGCAATTAAAAAATATATAAAAATGTTTCATTCTTATTAACATGGATTAATAATTGAATCGATTAAAAGAAAATTGGAATAAAGTGAAAGGACAGAAAAGGAAGCTCAACCAACACTACAAGGAGTTGGAAATTCCTAAACAAATAATAGAGCACCTAATTAAGTACTATGAAAGGTATAGATTAAAGGATTGTGATTGCATAACCCACTAACTTAAAAAGAATCTGATTCACCATTAATGGCAAAATTTGCGCTAAAAACAAAATCTCATTTGCTCCTATATGTTAAATTTGAGTACAACATGCAAAATTGATTGGACTATAGTGGAACCAAGGCATGTGATATGACTCAAATATTAAATCATTGCACTAAGTTTTAGGTTGTATGCACCTAACAAGAACTCTTTATAATAAAAGTATTAATTAGCTATCAATATGTTATAATAGGTTAAAGTGTATGTGTATACTATTGATGTATACAACTTAAATTATCTTACATTCATGAGTATAGTTTAGTAGAGGGGGAACTAAAACTTTGTAAGTTATAAATTTTAGGAAAATGACATTAGATGTTAGTAATTAAGTTTAATTTTTGTATATATTTGATGAATTTCATAATATAAACAAAGAATTTTAATTAAATTATGTAATTGAGTTCGGTCAAATCTTCGCGTCGACTTGCAGGGAATGAAGTATATTAAGAACTACAATATCTCAAGTACTTCATATCACAACTGAGACAAAAATATTGTGTGATTTTTTTCTATTTGTCCAAATCTTAGTGAAATGGTTACTCGATGCTTGTATAAAAATCTAACTCAATGAATAAGGGTCATAAGCCACCAAGATGTGTTCTCTTTTATACTAAGTCTTCCGCTGATTTGAATGAATGTGTGATCAGGTCAAGTGGTTTTCTTGGGAGCCGATAATGATTACACCAAGGGTACTCTCCTGGGGTATGACATAATGGAAGATAAACAGGTGTCATATACAACTGTTTGAGATATGCGCAAATCGATTCAGATAATCCTATTTAAAAAAATAATTCAAATACCACACAAAAAGAAGAAAGAAGTGAAATCACCTTTTTCTTTTAATTGGTTGAGTTATCTAATATTTCATTGAAGTGGGGCTTTACTCTTGGATGTGAAGTGGTATGGCAAGCTAGCTACTATGAAAGGTACTTTAATTTGTTCCATCAATTTAGCATGATTGCCTCACTTAGAGGGAGCTAGCTATCTTTCACCAAGTGATGTTTGAACTTATAGATTGAGACAAAAGTAAACCACAAAAAAGATTGTACTGTCTGGCATATTTTTATATACATATGTGATGAGTCCTCCTTTTGTCTTTTTAATAACTTCTATAAATAAATATATTGCTTCATATAGGAACTTGAGTGGAAGGTGACAAAACAATTGGGAGGTTTAAATTTCTTAATTAATTTAAATGGAGAAAGTGGATGTCTACATCACTTAAAAATGCACTAATGAAGGAGAAATTATTGGGACCCTCCAAGAAAAAATATGTGTAATATATATTTAAAACAGCTATCTATGAGTATTATAGGGGTTAAGTTTTTTTTAAAAAATATATGATCAAAACAAAAGTTGTGGGAATGGGATTGATATTTTCCAAGTTCTTTTGCCTCACCAACCACTTGAAGAGTTACTTCACTTTGTACTATTCGTGTGTCAAAAAGCTAGCTCCTACAAGAAGTCCTTTTCTTAAAAAAAAAAATTATCATGGAGTTCGAATTAGCTTAAGATTGAATAATTTATCTATCAAAATTTGGATAAATAGAGATAATTAACCACCAAGTTTTTTTTTTGTTTGCTACCTTTGCTTAATTTGAACTTCACAAATTATGATCTTCAACTTATTTTATTGATCAATAAGTCATATTTTTTAGTGGGAAAAGAAAAAGAAACTCTTCACTTCTTTTCTTTTCTTCTTCCTAGTACTCAAATTTTTCCAGCGACAAAGTCAGTAATTCTAAAAAAGAAATTTAGAAAAATCTAATAATACCACCTACACCTGATATTTGAGCATGTTTTTATCTTATTTTAAGGGGCTTCAACTTTTTATATAATTTTATTTTTTTCTATTTATACAATGAATAAAAATGAATTTTCAAATATATGATAATTATGCTTGCAAATCACCATCTTTTCTATATCTTTATTTCTTTCAATAAAATCACCACAACCCTCAATGTCACCAAAGTATTATCATAAGACAAGAAAAGCATCCAATCTTAACTAATCCTTTTTTATTTTTCTTTCTATTATCTCACCCTATATTGTCTTCCCCCTTTAATAATTCATTAGGTCCCTACATTAGTTTGCATCAAATCTTATTCTCATAATAGTTCAAATATACAACAATTATCATTGCAACTTATTCAGTATCATATATATTATTTCATGTTAAAGTTGATTTGATGACAATAAACAATTTATAATAATCAATTTTATGTCCTATTCACTTGTTGTCAAATACTAAATACAGACAAAAAGAAAAGAAAATAGTCCTTAAAAGAAATTATATTAGCATTTTATTTGTTGTAACAAATCATTTACTGTAATAAACTTTTAAATGATGGATAATGTAAGAAATTTTTCATATTATCAAATTAAACAAAAGTTATATTCATTATTTTATATATATATATATATATATATATATATATATATATATATATCACATGAAATATCAACCCCTCTATCTCCACAAATAAATTTTTTTCACATGCTATTCTATGCTCGGTTTGGACTTTTTGACATTTTTGAATTCATTAGGTAAGTTCATTAATGAGAAAAGCACTTCGATTCGTGTCAAGAAATTTTTTCATTTTCATAGTTCAAATTAGATCCGAGATCTCTAATTAATTACGAGGAAATTCTATCCATATCATCCTAACCGACAGGGGAAGATGCATCATATGTAGATTCAATCAATGGTAGAGTAAAGAATTTTCACTAAGAAGGTTCAGCATATATATGAAGAAGAAAACATATAAAGAAGAAAAAAAAATTCAACATCTACTATATATACATAAAAAATAATTTTAACTTTATATATACATTTTAGGTTTTTTTGTCAATATGGTTCCGCTCTTGGCTTCAATCAAACCAAATAGTTTTGACTCAAATAATATATTTTAGCGAAATAACAATTTGAGTAATCATCTGTTTTGATATTCTTCATTTGCTTTTTATTCTAGTTATTTGTTTTATATTTAGTATTTTCTATTTTTGGGGATAATATTTTTGAGATGAGGGTATTTCAGAAGCATCCTCTCTATCTCTATGATCAGATAGTAATAAAGTCTATGTACATTTTATCCTCCCCAAACCTTACTTATGAACTTTACATACATCCACTCATGTATATGACAAATTGCTAAGGGCCAACCTTCCAATATATTGTATGAACATAATTCAAACTTATATTCACTTTTGCACCGAAAAGAATGTGCCCCAAAATAAATAATAGCTTAGCTTCCCACTTGATCATTTTATTTTACTTTAATTTAGGTGCTTTCTTTTTCCCACCTTTTTGAGTGTTGCATTATCTTGTTTTCGTGTGTACACGTAAGCTTCGTTAAACACATAAAACCATTGGTTGTTTATCCATAATTATAATAAGCACAAATTTTCATTTTACTAATATATTAATCTTGTAGTAGAAGATATTTACTCAAAATTATTAATCATAAAGTGAATACATGAAAGTTTAAAGATAAATGTCGATTGATGATTTAGAAATAATAAATGAGCTAAAGAAAAGCAATGATGTTCAACTTAATCTTCTTCGTCAGAAAATTATATTACGCTATATATTAACTGTTGAATTCTTTTGATATAAGCAAGTTTGATCAGAGTTGAAAATTTATTGGAGTCTTTTAAGTAAAGGTTTTAACTTAAAATTATCAAAATAACCTGAGGTTCTGACTCCATCTATCAGTTATCTCAACATGCCTTGACTTTGATTCCAGATGAAACAGAGAGAGTTCGCAAGTTCGTGAGGAGTTTGAATTTCTCTATCAGATCTTATGTATTCAGAGCAGCTCATGAAGAGGCTTCCTTACAGTCCATTGTGAGCACCGCTAAGGAGGCGAAGTTACTGATTCGTGAGGAGCTTAAAAAACTCTAAGAGAACTAATTCTCAAATTAATCTAATGAGTCGTTATATTTTTAAATCTTGATATATAACTAACAAGCTAAGTCAAATCTTTAAGCCATCAACGTACATAACTTTAAAAAGTATAAAGTTTATGCAAGAAGCCACTCACTTGTATTATTAATAAATTTTCTAAACAAAAAATTCCCTTCTTTTTCACAAGACCCTTAAATAGTCTCCTAGTCTTTTCCCATTATGTAGTAACAAATGGTTCTTGTTTGGACAACTTTCCACTAAGGCTTTCCAATTAGTATATAATATAATATATAATACATAAATATAAAATAAAATTTTGGCTTAATTGGAAGACAATTAGAAGACAACTAATTCATGTGCCTTGAGTCAAGAACAACACTTGACTAATAATATATTTTACATAATTCATCCAAAAAAATTTTTAAAAATCATCCAATGAAGCCCTAGATCTCAAAGCTAGGAAAATTAGATATACTAGTCTTTATGTTGGATAGATTGGGTCCCACGTTTGGACCAAAAGTTTAATAAAACATATCAATGTATTAGTCAAGAATTTCGAAGAACAAACAAATCTTTCAAGATTTATTTCATTCCATTTAACGAACCTAATAGTTTTTGTTTTGTTATTATTAGTTTACATCAAGGAATATTAACTTTTAATATATGAAGTTACAAGGACACAAGGTGTAGTTTTGTGATCTAGAAGGTGTAGAATAAAATTTCAATGATTAGAGGGCGGATATATTTGCGTTGAGGGTTTTTCCGAAACAACTTTCCTATCTTAATGAGGTAATGGTAAAGTCTGCATATATTTTATTCTCCCAAAACGTCACGGATTTCATTGGGTAGTTGTTCTTGTTGTTTAGAGGGCGAATCTAGCATATAAATAGAATACGAGTTCATCTGATTTAGTAGATTTAGCTTAGATATTATATAATTTTTTGGAAAAGAAAAGTTAAATAAGTAGATAATAATAAATTTTGAAACTAATAAATCAAATGAGAAAGAATTCAAAACTGGAATTTATAAAAATTTTAAATCTTGAATACACTTCTACAAGTAATTATGATAAAAATTTACAAAAAAATCATTCACACAACTACCGAGAGCGGTACTCTTTTCAATTTTGTCCCTACTAGATATTTGGAACGCTTCTTTATTAATGAATTTTACGTGACGTAAATTCAAATCAACCAGACCAATAAATAGAGATACCTTATGATTATACTAAGAAAAAAAGAATCATAGACAAGAGAGAAAGTTGTTTGGAAAACAAATTACAAATTACAATAATTTAGATATAACTTAAAACTAAAGTTCTTTTAACATATCACAGGAATATTTACACGCAAACACAACAAATTTAATATTTCACCAAACTTGAAATCTAAATTTGCAAACAATAAATAGAAAAATAAAAAACATAAATATGAGAAAATGGATGTAAGGAATTTTTTTTTTCCTTTGTAGTGAAAAAAAAATAATCTGAAAATTTACAAGATCCTAATTTTTGGAAGAAATTAAAATTAAAATTCAAAGGCTTAAATGCAAATCCAGCCCAAATGCATCATCAAAATTGGGCCCAGCATCCATACCCGAAAATCTACTCAACGAAGGCCCATCAACTCTAGCACTATGGGCCTTAACTTGTTGAGGCCCAACACTTGATTCCGCTACACTGCCGGTATACGATAAGTTCCCCACACCCCGCGCCCCTGAACTCGAGAACACACAACCGTGTGACACGTGAAAAGGTGGCGCGGGGCGTGGGACATATATCCACGACTGGGACATCCCTGTCGTGGGTATCCCTACGCTTCCCGAGGGAGCGAGGAGATGGGATGGGGGAGCGAAAGCGGATATCATAGGGTTTCTCATGTAGGCATTTCGACTAGCTTGCATTTGGGCACGTTTTAATTGTTGTCTTTCTTTCTTGTGAGCATTTTGGTGTCCACCTAATGCTTGTGAATTTGCAAATTCTCTACAACAATATTGACACTCGTATTTCCGGCCATCGGAGGAGGCCGGAAAACTGCCGGATTCCGGCGATCCTGACGTTGTTTTTGTAGACTCAACCTCTTGTTCTTGATCCTCCGTTACGTCGAAACCAAATAATTTTAAACGTCCGTTGCTTGTAGGGTTACTATTACTACCATGTTTACTTTGAAACTCCAATTCCGCCATATAAGTAGAACTAGTGTGTGTGTGTGTGTGTTTTTGTATGTATATAGATATGTTTTAGTGTGTGTGTGTGTGTGTGTGTTTGTGTTTTTAAGGAAAGGGAAGATGAGGTGAAGGTGAGAGAGAGAGAAAGAGAGAGGAAGCAAAGGGCAAATAAGGCCTAAGTGAAGTTGTTGCATGTGTGGGGGTATTTATAATAGTTTTGAAGGGTTTTTTCTTTCTTTTTCTTGTGGCTTTTTTCTTTTCATGTCTAGTTTAGTTTACATAATACTATTACTATAATAAATTCGGTATAATCTCATGAGTAAAATTTAAAAAAATGTATAATACAAATAAATTCTCGACTTATAAAAATTATTATTCAAGACATATTTGAAAAACACAAAAATAAATAAAGATAATCTAATTTATGTGATATAATTTAATTATTTTTCTAAAAAATATTTTTCTTATTTTTAAATGTGAAAATAAAGAGAGAATATAATCATACATATGTGGGGTCGGGGTATGTGTTGGATAGTAAGCTTTTTTAGAATATGACCTAAGATCAACACTAAAGGGTCCCAAATGTCTCATGGATAATAAATATGAGATGCCACAAAAATATACCCTATATTAAAAAAGAGAATTCAAATTTTATATACATTAATAAAAAATAATAATAATTTATTTAGAAAAATTATTGATAAGTAAGATTAAAAATAATAAAATCTATGTATATTTTATCTTACAAAAGTAAAAGAATTATTTCTAAAAAATTCTTATATATATATATATATATATATATATATATATATATATATATATATATATATATAAGTATGAAATGATAAGAGATAAAGGAATCATCTCTTATATATATATATATATATATATATATAAGAATTGGAGACACAAAGTCTAGTTAATTGGTAGGACATATGTACATATATAAATAAATAAACTTATATATAGGTGGGGCAAGGAAAAATGTGTCAAGTCGTTTTTCTGTTTATTTTTTTCTTAAATTAAAAAAAAAGTTATTTTCTTGAAAGTGCACAAAATTTGTCATTGTTTTCAAGTAAATTGTATTTGAATAAAGTGTGATGCATGTGAAAGTTGTAGGGTTGTTGAGAACTATCAAATGATTGAGTTACATCTACTGTTGTTCCTTTCTTTTTGAAATGCATTTTTTTTCTCTTTCTTTGCGGAATAAGATGGAATATTTTAAAATTAATGAGAAAATAGAATTTTGGGTCGCGAATAGAGATTCGCTTGATGATGAAGAAAGAGAATTCTCGGTTTAGTTCTCCACCTTAACATAGAAAATAGAATTGATCAAATTCTATTGAATCTGACTCATAACAATCATTTATCAAAAAAAATGACTTTGATTATTAAATGATTGAACAATCAGGATGGAGCAATTTACTTACTTACTTAATTGACATTTATAAAAAACATCTAATGAATTATAAGTTCAATCCATCCTATTTATCATAAAGATATATTCCTTACTCACTATCAGACAATCACATTATATTGTATTGATAAATAATAAAAATTTATATTGTGTATCAAATAGTGCAATTCTTATATGTTCCGAGCTTAATTTGAAATGAATTATCACATCTCTTTTAAGTGAAATAAATCAATTTAGGAATTATAATGATCTCAGAATAATTTAATTCAAGCTAAGGTATCAAGCGATCAAGATTATTTAATTTTTGGATTAAGTTATTTTGAAATCAAATTTATAATTCTTCGACTATAACTTATTCATCTTTCAAGTGAGATGAAATTGACACCGAATTTGAATGAGATAAGGTAAAATATTTCAGAATGAATTTATCTATTATTTATTTAATTAAATTATATATTTATATTTTTTATAAAAGAAATACAGTCTATCTATCTCTATGAAATAGTGATAAGATCTGCATATATTTTACCTCCTCAGATTTTACTTGTGCAATTTCACTGAATATGTTATTGTTATTATTGTTGTTGTCGTTGTTTATCTTTTTCTGAAAAAAAAATGTATTTATTATTACTTTTTTGCTTTTTGTGAAAAGGAACTAGGTCGAAAATTCAAGAGATATCCAAATGAATAGTGATAAATTAGGGGACAGAATATCATATTAGATTTTTGGTTAAAGTTGCCTATAAAGTGGTGAACATATATATAAATGACGGTGCCTTTTATCAAAGAATTTAAGTTTTACACGATTGTACTTAAAAAGCAAAAGTCCAAATTTTAATTTTATATATTTTAAATTAACGAATGAATAATAATGGGCTCTAAATTATATCTATTTAATAAACTTTTTAAACATAAATTTAAAACAAATTTATTAGGTTTGTTCAAATTCATATCACCTTTTAACTTCATGCTAGATTATGTTTTATCAAATTATTTATAAATATTTATGAAGAAATTATATATTTAACAAATTATATAAATATATTTTATTATGTCATTTTCGAAATTTTTTTTAAAATCTTTGTGAAATTATTTGAAATATCTCAAGAAAGAATTTACATACGTAATATAAAGTGATAGAGTTAACTTTTGTTACACTACTAATATAGTGGTCTAAACTTTAATAGTTTGTTAATTATCATTTTTATCACATTATCATTCAATGTTTATTATAAAAATTTATCTATATTTAATTATTAGTTTATAAAACTTAAACTTTATTGATTTCTTCTTTGAGTGTACTTACATTGATGCAAATCCAAGGACAAGAGGGAATTATTATTGTAATATACCAACATTATTAAAATATATCGAAGGATACTTTTTGTCTGTCTTGAATAAGTAAATTCTTATCTAATTTAATTGAAAAAGTAAAATAGGAAAATATGAATTAAGAGACATATAATTGCTTTAATATTTATAGGAATATTATCAAATTATGTTGGTAATGATTATTTGTGTATGGTGTTGAGCAATGGTTCATTTTTAGGAGTGGCATTTTTTACAAAAAAGACGATGCTCTCAACATAATTATTTTAGATTTTATAAGGGCTTGAACCCAATACTTATAACTAAAAGTGGAGAAATTTCGATATATCATCTCAACGAAACTTATATTGGTAACAATGTTAACTACTTGTCCTTTATAATATCTTAGACAATATAGTTATGCCATCTAAGCTTTTTGAGGAAAAAAAAATGCAAATTGTAGCTTAATTCTCGTACAAAAATCTTAGTAGATCAATTGATTGATTATCTGAATTCTCGCCTTCCTAATGATGAAGGTTTAAATTGTCGTCTCCCCAATTTTCCTACCTCAATTAATTAAATCAAATATAATTTAAATAAAATTATTTTTCACTTATTTCCGTACTAATTATCATGAGCTAACCCAAAAGATATCACAACATAATGACTAAAATGAATGAATGAATGAAAAAAAAAATTAAAATGAATGAATGAAGTAATTATTTGTTAAGAAACTTCAAATTTGGACCTCACAAATATTACACCTTGGTAATCAATAATTATTTGTTTTTGTATCTTTGCGTGATTGACGTTGATAACCATTTTCATTAATTAATAATTTGTGCTTTTTATTTTTTCCGTAGCAAGAGATCTTTCAAAATCTTACTAACTACACAAGGGAGAGAAAAGTTAATATTGGACGATAGAGTGCATGCACATCTTATTTTTATTTAAAAAAATAAAAAATTAAAAAAAAAGTTTAAAGTGGTTTAGAAAAATAAATAATGAAAATAAAGTATATAAACAATTATTTTAAATGATAGCTATAAAAAATAATATGATGATCGAAATGCAAAAATCAGTAAATCTAAGTCTCGCTTAATTTAAAAGTAAAATATTTCCACTTTTTTATTTTATTTTATTTTATTTAATTAGTGATGTTAACATTCATAAATGTTTCAATCAAAAGCTCCTACAAAGTCTTCACCACAACTCAAAAATATGGTCCACCATGTCTCCTTATATATATAGACCCCCAATTTCAAATTTCCTCAAATAGAGGGATTTTAATTCACCATGCATTATATATTTTAATTGATTTTCTTTTCTCACAAAGTAATAACCATTTGAGTGATACTAAAGGCGGATTTGTTAATAAAAAAATTCTGAAATTAGCTATGAACTTTGTTACTAATTAATCGTTAAATTATTTGTAGATAACATTTTTTTAGTGATTTGATTTATACATAGGCATAATTTCTAGTACAATAAACAATTTATTTTAGCTTTTAATTTTGGTAATTATGATACCTATCCTCAAAAACAAAAATTTCAAAAAAAGTCAACCTAAAGATATGACTTAATTTAATTATTATTTTCTATGGTACTATATATTTAATTTCTTTTTCACCTTTTTGAGTTTGTGGAAGTGGGCAAAGGAGGCAAAAATTCATGCATCATAAATAAATGTATATATATGAAGGATCAATAATATTATATACATTATAGTACAATGGTAATTATGGAGTTAGTTAAATTAACCTGAAATTATGACATCTACATTTAGGAGTCAATTAGACTTAGATTAGGTCCTATAATGAAAGCTTATAAGAGAATCTATTTTTTTGTTCAACACTAAACCTAACTACCTATAAGTTTAAAAATGTTTAGGTTTAATCGTGTATGTCATATATGTGGATCTAATGATTTCCTCTTTTGTTTCTTATCTTGTCTTTGGTGGGAATATTAGAAAATAGAAAAATATATAGAAAGGAAGCAAAGGATTGGGCCACAATTAGCCCTTCCATATGGGGCTCAAGAAGTTGGTCCGACTTAGAAAAGGAAGTGTTTAATAAAATTATTTGGGGTATGATGTAATGGATAAGATCTCTTTACTTTTAATCAGAGCAGGCTCGAGTAATAAAAAAAAGAAATCATGATATGGGGTGTATATATATATATATATTTCTTTTATTGACCCTACACAAAGTGAATCAAGATTACTCGATCAGTCAGTCATGATTGAATACTTTATAGTTTATATCATATACTTCTTCTGTTCACTTTATTTGTTACTATTTCACTTGTCAAGGTTAAACTACATAAACTTTGATCAACATTTTAAGATATATTTTCTCATCATGTTTATATGAGAAAGATTGCAACTTATAGCATTTCTCGTATAGTTTTCAACCATCTGAATTTTAGATTTTAAATATTAAATTTTGACTACTTCAATTTAAAGTGTAGTTAAATTGATCTCAAAAAGAGAAACAATGACAAGTAAAAATGAACAGATATAATAGTTATTAAGAAAAATGACATTCTTTATCATTTAGAGATAGCGGGGTGGATGACCTGATCTCTTCATTCTTAATCAGATATATTTGAGCTTTGAAAATGAAAAATTCTTATTGCGAGTATTTTTTTTTCTTTTCGTATGTTTTACGTACTAATTAGTGGTTGAGACTCTGCAGGGAGTGGCTAATAATTAAACCACAAAACTATGGACTTTCTCTAGGTTTATTGTGCTAACTTGTCAAAAACTAAATGGCTATGCACTAAATATTTTGAACTATACTTTTGGATTTTGTAAACTGCATGATTTTGAAAACAAGTGTATATATGAACAAAATATTTTGTATTGAACGGGTTTTGTACTAGCTGGCAAAGAACTTCATTTCTTCCATAATTTTATTTCTTTTCATTTGCTTTTCTCTTTTAATAATAGATCCAAATGGGAGAAAATCATTGGTGAAGTTAAAATTCCTATTCAGTATCTACCGATCCGACTTAATTCGTGTTTCGTATAAAATACATTGTTGCCTATTCACCCGATTAATAATTCAAATTCATTTGGAGTATATAAGATCAATTAACATGATTTTTTTCACTTTCACGATTTGAACCTTTGTGAACTAACTATATATAGCTGGTCAAGTGGAAAAGGTACATAAGTTTGAAAAAATCAAACACACAAAGACTATAAAGCAACTCAACTCTTTGTCTAAATAATTAAAGAACATGCAACATCTTGGTAATATTCAATTTTAGAGTCATCATGCATGCATGTTGGAAAATATTCCATGAGATTTAGTATTCCAACAACCAATATGTGTGATTGTCCATCTCTATGTAGTTTGTTGGGATAGGCATGGAATGACAGAGTCAGAATTTTTATCAAAAAAAGATTCATAATATAAAGAATAAAAATATAAAGCAACAAAGATGTGTAATTTCAACATTTGCATACATAAATAAAAAATAATTTATCTTGCACATATATAGATAGAGATAGTATTATATTATTTTTGACGAAAAGAATTCGAATGAACCTCTTTAAGTCTGTTTGAGTGCTAGTTGTATCATAACTAGGGCTGAAGTTTTGGTGTAGTTGATTGAGAATTAGGTTTGAAAATTCACACCTTTCAACTTTCTTACAAGTTTATCTTGTCTACATCTGAGAAAAGAAAAAAATCTAACATTAATCTAATCTACCATGAGACTAGATTAAACTTCTTTCTTGTACTCAAATAGTTATGACAAAATCTAAGTAACCAAGAGAAAAAAAAAAAAGAAGAGGTTAACCTTTTGTTGATTTAGTCATCTGATATTCGAAATACATTAGTCTTTATTCACGATTTATGTGGTATAGAGTTTATTGAGGGGAAAGCGCGAATCTGTATATAACATCAGGCTATAAACTCAAGACTCTGTCTATATTAAAAGATCTCATCCATCCCAATCAACTTATACCTCTACTGATTTTAGATATTATTCTAGATTATACTAGTTCCTTTTTTAAAAAGAAAAAAATAATTAAAAAAAAATTGTATGTATCAGTAAGGACTTTTTGTTGTCTTATACATATGCAAGTGTCCCAAAGTTCTTACATTTTATTGTTGAAACATGCTATGCTTTAGGTTTGTCTTATATATGTAAGTCATGAGACTTTATTATAGATTCATAGAACCAAAAAGTTTTTTTATATTTTTTATTTTTATATTGAAACATGGTATACTTAGGAGGGCAGTTACAAAGAGGAGCCAAAGTCATGTTAGAATATTAGGGTTTTGCATGCACATGGCTAGTGAAATTATATTAGGAAGAAGCACATGTGAATGTGCCTCACACTATTGAAACAAACCCAATTGTAGTAAACATATGAATCTAGGAACCAAAAACAATGTCACATTGGCCATATTTGGGTCCTACTTATACTAAATTTTTATTGTTCTTGGACCCCACACTAATGAATAATCTTTTAGTACAAAATTTATTTCACCTCAATCAACTGATGATATTGTTTATTTTAGTTTTCGGTGATCTGCACGGTATTAAAACGTGTCATGACGTCTAAAATATGTTTGCCCTATTTTGTTAATGTGTAATTTTGCCTATGATATTATAAATTTGTGCTTGTATATCTGCACTTAGTATTTATATCAGATTGTGTATACAAATTTTAGTTAAATAATCATGGTTAAGTAATATGTACTATTATTCTCGCTTTATTAGTTTTTAAGGTTAAATTATTTGATTTAATGTGAATAAATGTATTTTAGAATATATTATACTTGTCCAATCAACTTTGTCAAGCCCTCTTGTTGATTAATCAACAACAACTGTCCATAAACAAAGTGTTCTTTTTTTCTTGTTAATGGTTTTCCATCATCATAATATCTTATACTAATTAATTAAAACACTTTTAATTAAGGGGGATCTTAATCATGCTAATTAACTTTCTTTGTTGTTGATTGAAAGTGATGGCAATATTATTATTGTTCAAAGATTTCCCAAATCCTAATTATGGCCTACCAACTTGTGTTTATCAAGATTAATCAACCAATTAGAAGTTATTACATGGATTTTTAAACATGAGATTATATTATATTTCAGACATGATCCCATCATAATGTACACAATAAATTAATAATTAAACCATTAACTTTCTAGTCATCTTAATTACTTCCCTTTTGGAACCATTACTTTGGAAAAATCCAAAACAAAAGATCGAATACTTTCTTCGTTCACTTTTATTTTTCACTTTTATTATATTAATAAATAATTATTTTTAATTTTATACTTAATATTGATTACTTATTTTCCTAGACCTAAAATTATACATTAATCTATATAAATATTATAATAAAACACTTATATTAATTGGTTTTTTTTAAGTACAAATGTGGACAAATAAAAATAAATTGCGGAAGTAATACCCATCATTTATGACTTAATTTTCAACTTATAATCTCCTTTTTTGGGATATTTCAAAAAAGCAAGATTTAATTAACCCAAACAATGCGAGAATGACTAATATAAGTCCATCTAAGTATTCCAAGTGACACCTACCTACTCTTTTTATGATATAAAATAATTAAAGAGTAATGCTTAAGTCTTGTGAAGTGACAATTAGTAAATTTTTTTCAACAACTATACTGTTTAAATCAGCTAGCACATACCTTCATTAATATAAAAAAAATTATATTATTTTTCATCAGCTCAGATATCGAGTACTACTTTTACGGTTCTAGACACCTTGACTATAGATCATTGGACTTTAATTTTGTAACAATCAGTTAGTTATCATTTTTATCAAGTCGTTATTTATATAATATATTAGTATAAGACTACTTTCCTTTAATAATAATAACCTTAATTATACTTGAACTAGTTATGCAATACGTAGAATATAAACTCTTTTAGACTTTTATTACATTTAATTATGTATGTTGATTACTTATTAATCTGTATATTAGCGAGGGAATTAATTATTAATAGTCTAATAACATGAAGCCTAGTGTACATCTAGACTATTTTAATTAAGTTGATGTCAATCCCATCAATCCCTTTTTAAATTTTGAAATAATAATTAGTAGTTAATTAAATTAATTAATACTAGGAAAACCCGTGAACTAGGAGGTGATTAGCAAGACAAATTTAATGTGCTTTAATTTTGGGTTTTTTCAATAAATAAATAAAGTACATAAACACCACATAACATGTCGTGCAAAAACAACTAACTTAATTAATTGGGATTTAATAAATTAATCATACTCATTAGTGTATTATAATCTAATTTTTACTTAAATTGAATTTAATTTCTAATTGGTACTTTCTATTTTTGGGCTCCATGATGTATTATAAGATGCCACGTGTTTGTTAATGTTCATATCTTTGCCTCATTGTAAGTTATAAATTATTAATGAAGACATATCTACTCATAATTTTTGAATACTTTAAAGATATATTTAAACTTATCTTCTTAAATTAAATAAGTTGCGATAGAATTTCATATAATGTAGAACAAGAGTAATATCTTCAGTGTGAGAATTCATAAATGAAATTTGAGGAGAATAATATATATGAATAAAATATTTATACGTTATACAGATATAAAAATCATTTCTGATAAACCTTCAATTTAAATATACTTCGTATAATTAATATATACATGTAAAAATACTAAATAGAGACATCTTAGGCATGTGGACTTGGTCAAGGCTAGGATCAATTAAGCTAAAAAATAAATTGAGGTGTTTGGAATCACTTGTATTATATTTTATGTAATACTTTTTGTAAAAAAAAATGATAGTTAGATGCAATGTTTCAATGGCATATATAAATAGGAATAAAGGACTTTGGCCAAAGATAAAGCCAAGTTATTTATTTATTTATATATATAAATAAAATAATATATTAAAGTATTTGTAGTTCAAAGTGATGAGTTTGAGTGTCTTATATGTTATACACATTAGGTCATCTCTATTTTAATTTATTAAATGATCAACCATGTAATATACAATTATATTCTAGTCTAGGAATAGATAACCTAAGATGGCCTTTCGTGAGATCAATTAATTAGTATAATTATTATACTAATTAATCATGTGTTTATTATTGATTAGAGAACCAATTAGTAGTGTACTTTTTCATTAATTAAAATGTGTATAATATAATGATAGGATAACATAAGTTGATGGGATTGTCTTAGACTTAACCTTCATTGATCTACGTCGATCTTTGTCGATCTTCTAAATATTTATTTACATTCGATGTTTATTCTCAATCAAGAAATTAAATTTAATGATTCAAAAGTAACAACGTGAGAATGTATATCAATTAATATATGACTGTGTGCATGAAAGACACGACTTGATTCATCAATTTGATTTGCATGTCAGTAAATTCAAAATATATGCGCTCAAGGATGCAGCCTAATTGTCACTAAAAGGTGTTAAGAAATAAGTGATGTCTCTGTTAAAATTCAATTAAGCTAAAAATATAAAATGATTTCTTCTCTTCTAATGAAACTTCACTAGATTGAGTTATCGAATACTACACATGTATATTAGTGAAAGACAATAAAAGATTCCATAAAATTAGTCGAAATACGCAGAAGCTATCTGTTGTCCGAGTTGATGCAAGGCTTTAATGCAAATGGATACATTAGAATTGGGCCCAATATTATCCGATCTAATCACTTATGGCCCAATATTTCCATTTGACTTCAAATGACTACAAGAAAATCAATAAAATCGAAAAAAATTCGTCTTAAATTACAAATTTAATTACTAAAATAGAGTACTCTTCAAAATTATATTCACGAGATTACTCTTAAAAGGGAATATTTTCCTTCTCGTTAGCGAAAACGCGTTCATATCTAAAGACGAATACTTTCGAGGTGTGAAATGAAAGAAAAAGAATACTACAATCGAATTCTGAATAACATAATTTTTTATCTTTTTCATTTTGAAAAAAGTAATAAAAATGAGAGATATTAATTAGCATAAAGAAGACGACTTCTTTTTTTTATATATAAAAGTGGAAAATCTCGTTCAAAAAAATTTTATGATTTGACTTAATCATACAATATATGATATTTTTCCAGACTCTGCGTTGTAAAGAGTAAAGAAAGAAAGCCAAACGGAAAATATTTCATTTACAATATAGTTTTCATAAAGACAACTCATGAATCATGATGACACTTCATATGTACTATCAAATCAAAGAAAAAAAATTATACATTTTCTTTGTGGAAAAAAATGAAAAGTCCAACAAAGTGGACATATTATCACATTTATTTATTTTTTCTCACTTTGCGGCGTTATTCGAAACTTCAAATCCAAGTCAAGTCCTTGGATGACAACTAGTTATTAGTACTCAAATTTTTACATGACGAAATTAAAAAATTCATCAATAAGATTTAAAATATAAAGATATATAAATAATTTTTTGTACGAAATTCAAATATATAAATGACACAATTTTAGAATTTTATTAGACGTGTTGGATTACAATTAAATTTTTTTTGAAGATTACTCTATCCTAAATATTAATTTATATCTATATAAAGAATATTATATTCTCTTAAAGAGCCATCTCAGATATCAATAAAGAGATCATCTCAGAAATTCCACAAGTTCTTGGGATATTCGGCACAAATATTTTTATGGAGATCAAGTCCAAATCATTTTAGTTCGAGAAATATACCACGAACGATCCTCGAATCATAAAAAAAATTTCTAGTTTGAGAAATACACCACTATGGATCCTCGAATCATGAAAAATCCTAAGAAAGAAAAATCAAGAGAGAAACAGATTTGTAATCTATATTATTTATCAATTAAATTATATTTTTTCATATTTTATTTATAAATTATAATTTATATTCTATCATTTTAAAATTTATTTTTTTTAATTAAAGAAATTCAGACAAACTCTTTGTACACGCATGATTGATGGACCCAAACTAAGTCCAATATTCTTAAAGATACATAAAATAAGACATGTAATAATGTTAATGATAATGGTGTCATATCATAGGACTTTGGAAACTAATTTCTTCAAGCTTTGATTGTGATTTGTCATGCAAAGTTAGAGGCATGACTTTAGGAGTGAGATACACATGTTCCATGGCATATTTGGTTGAAAGTAAAAATTTTTATTTGCACTCGATATTTATATTTGAATTAGTTAAAAATAAATTAAGATTATAAATTTTATCAGTTCAAATTTAAAATTCTGTCATATGTTGGTTTATTTATTAGATTCAAAATAGAGGTGGAATTATAGAATTATTAAAGTTAATAGACGATTAGATATTTATAAGTGTTCCATAAAAAGATCATATTATACAAAAATTACTATTAAATTTTCAAAAACTCATATACATACTATACACGAGCTCAGACTCTGATTCAAAATCTACTATTTATGCTTAATTATGCTTAACTCATTTCTGTTTTCAATCCGCCATACCTCCCATAGATCCATCCGACCCAACCCGCTCAAGTTCTTTTCTAATTTTGTGTCCAACATTTTCAAAACTTGAAAAATTGTTTTTCTTTTAATGACTTATTTCCATCTTTTAGCTTTATAAATATCATTATTTGCCCTACCTCATGTTCATCCCTATTTGTAGCATTGGATTGGTCCATATACTTTTACTTTTAGATATTAGAATTTGGGTCATATGGTCCATATTAGCTAAGTGAAGCCCAATTCTCCATCATAAGCCCATTTCACAAGGGGGAGTTGCACAAAATAGCCGTTTACGACTACCCTAATAATAAAAATTTATGAAGTCTTTCATATTTAAGCACTAATATCAACTTTAATATTTAAGCATGAGAGGTTTGAAGTCGACAAAAACTGGATAAACTTCAAATACAACAACATAAACCCTCCCCCACTCCGACAAGTAGGGTCTGAGGAGGATAAAGATAGAGAGGATGTTTCCAGAAAAAACTCGTCTCAAAAATATCAAGCACCAAAAGCATGGAGTTATATTGAGTCAATTTTACTAAGATCAAGAGGATGGATCATCAATTTACACTTATCATTAGAACAAGTACAACAATATATTCAGTGTAATCTCTATTACTGGTGTGTAAGAATATAGAGTGTAACCTTTATCAAATAGAAAAGGTTGTTTTCAATGGACCATCAGATAAAATAGTTAGAAAAAGAAAAAAGAAGTTAACAAGAGGCTCGAAATAATGCCCAAACAAGATATACAACATAGTGTTCCATAAATAGGGATTCCCTGGTCATACCGATTACAGCTGCAACCATCGGGCTTTCAAAATCCAGAAAAATGGCATCAGGTATTGGAACTACTGTCACAACTTACAGGCATCCAAAAAGGATGAACATGGCGAAAAGAAATGCTACTTCACAAGAACTAAGATGAAACACATATTGGCACACATTATTCCATCAGTATAGTGAAATAGATCTAAGAATACCTCCAAATACTGGTGGTGCCAGTATATTTATAAGTTTTATCGGTACAACAATGATGCAGTTTACATGTCAATGGGATTGCTTAAACCAAGGCAAAAATGTCAGTTCCGTGAGCTGCAGGGCCGTGAATGTGGCAAGTGGGCACTGAGCCTCAGGCCATCTTCCCACCTCGTAAAGAGAATGAACCGGGAAAATAATACATGAGCTCATCTTAGCTACATGCCCAATGCTATGAAGAGTGTTATGTATGTGTGATCTTAAAACTTT
Organism: Solanum virginianum; assembly: GCA_000787875.1. NCBI lineage: Eukaryota > Viridiplantae > Streptophyta > Magnoliopsida > Solanales > Solanaceae > Solanum > Solanum virginianum. Next base: position 115,347 of record DF357451.1, on the reverse strand, counting down.
AAGTTCACAAGTTAAAGAGCTCAAATAAGTGCGAAAATTACTACAGAAAATTTCTACTTGAGTCATCAGAGATGTTCTACTGAGGTGGCACCATTGGATGTTCTTGTTGAACTGGGGCGGCAGCAGACTGTTCTTGCTGAACTGCGGCAGCAGCAGGCTGCATTTGTTGAGATGGTGCAGCAACAGGCTGTTCTTGTACTGCTGCATATGCTATACAAGGCCTCCAATCTGTTTCTGTCGTCCCTGTAATATCCATTAAAGAGATACCCTTGGCCGCTAGATCAGTTCTGATCTGATCACTTCTAGCGAAATCCTTGTTTTTCCTTGCTAGTGTTCTTTCCTCTATTGCACGCAAAACATCTTCCTCTGTTAAGTTTGCCCTTTTCAATGCCCTCTCTTTAAGCTGCTGCAAAACCTACACGACAAAATAAATGACTTACATAAGACTCAACAACTGAAATTTTATATAGTAACAGGAAATAAAGGTTCTCTCCATCCCAGTTTGTTCAGCATAGCTAGACTAGAAACAAGATTACCAAGAAAGCAAAACTTTGAACACATAAACCAACTATAAAATACCAAAAGTACACTTGTATTAAAAATCGTTTTTGTATGGGATGAGGGCTATAACACAACTGACACGATGGAAATGACAATGTTAACTATTTCTAAGTATAGAAAGGAGCTACTATTTTTTAAACAAAAGGAAAGAATGCCCCAAAAAATAGAGACTTAGGGAGTACTAATTGTGGCAGCACCTCAGCACATGTTGAGCCAGAAAGCAAAGCCAAGAACATCTAATGCTGCCTTCACTTCTTTCAGGAGTTCAGTTAGGGACAAAAATGCAGATAAGTGCTGTTGCTTTTGCTGCTTTTTCTGGAAAGATAAAGAGAACCAGTTATATCACACCAATCATATGCAGAAGTTAAAAAAGAAGGCAGAGTTCCCACCTTCAGTGTGGTCAAGCAACTATTCATGAGTTTAAGGGCTTCTTGAAGAGCAGCATTCAAAATTGTAGGCGTATGCAAGTCATCAGAGAGCTTTGTCTTCAACTCATTACGCAGCTTCTTGATGCACTCTTGGGCCTGAGGGGTAACACGCCCCTTTACATTTGTTGCAGTTTCAGTTCCTTGTTGAAAAGCTGACAAGGCTTCTTCAGAATCATGTAAGGTCTATCAATCACAAAAGTTACCAGAATAAATGTCTAAAATAAGACAGATACTAACTACAGATATGGGTTGGGGACACAGTTTTGAAGTCACATGAGCTTTTATGTAACAGGAGAAAGAATATATACATATATTCTAATTGAAACTAGTAAGTTGCTAGAAAAGTGAAACCATAAGCCCAGACTCGGTTCAGCTATTGTGCATACGAAGTAGCAATAGAACCAGTGTAAGAGCCTCGACTGCAAATCTAAAAAGGAACATGCATGAACAGACAGAAATTAAAGAGGAACACCAAAATTGCATAGGAATCGCTTGTACCAATCATCAAGAAACAAATAATTAAACTTTTTTCCAGAGTGGTAACAGTAAAGCAAAAGTAATTGAAAAAGAGGTATGAGAGTACACTAAATGTTTTTCCTGACCTGATAAATGTAGAACACAGATTCTGAAGCAATTTCTATCTGTGCTATTGAGTAATTAACCGGAGATCGGTAGTGATACCCCAACAAAAAGTATCTCAATGCAAGGGGATGGTACAATTCAGTAACCTACAAAATATGCATAATATGATGTGATCCATTATGGTGTATAAAACGACCATATTAAGACAGTAGCTAATGATAACATTCTACCTTACGTATAGTGAAGAAGTTCCCCCTTGATTTCGACATTTTCTCGTCATCTATGTTCACAAAACCATTATGCATCCAGTAGCTAATATTACTCTCCGGGCAAGCAGCGCAACTCTGGGCGATCTCATTTTCATGGTGAGGGAAAGTCAAGTCCATTCCACCACCATGTATATCAAAGGAATGTGTCAGATAGTGTGCACTCATTGCACTGCATTCTATATGCCAACCTGGTCTTCCAGGACCCCAGGGGCTCTCCCAACTTGGTTCACCAGGCTTTGCAGCCTGTAAATGAATGAAATTGGCGTGTAAATGTTAAAATATTAATTTTGAAGAAGGCTAAAAGAAGACTTCTCACCTTCCACAATGCAAAGTCAGCAGGATTTTTCTTTCTCGAATCAACTTCAACTCGTTCTCCAGCTCGATTATCTTCTAATTTTCGTCCAGATAATCGACCATACTCTGGAAAACTATCGACAGAGAAATAAACATCCCCATCGATTGTGTATGCACAGCCATTAGCCATTATCTGCAGGTGGCACCTCAAGATATTAAGAAGAAAGCAGAGAATATCTGGTAAAAAAAACAAAAAGCAGCTTAAGGTAAATCTAAGTCTAAGCTTGATAGATAATATAATTGCATACTTTAATTAAGTATTTTGTCCACTTTTTCTCCCATCCAACGCTGAGTTTTACTTCTGATAACCTAATTGTTCATCCTATAACATATACTTCTTCTCTCATTACATACAAGATTAAACGTCCCGCCTCTCTTTCAGTGCAAAGCATACTATCACGGAATGTTAGTTCTTACTGCTGCTTTTATCAAAAGTAGCAGAAAAAGACAAACAAGTTTGCATCACAAAACTAGATGAGCATCCATAGTATTGAACTTGAGAACAGGAGAAACCACATATAACATCAAATAAACACAACAAAATGAATACTAAATCCTACACTATCAAAGATTCAGAATGACATGATTTTCAAGAGTATTCAGAAAGCATCATTATCCAAGATGGAGTCCATTACAACCTCCATCCAGAGAAAAAGAAATGAGAGAAAAATTACGCATCAGAGAACTGCAATAGCATATTTTAAAAGAAACAGATCCTGTCTCTGCTCAAGTGGGATTTCAAAACAGTGAGAGAATGGGGGGGATCACATCGATAAGCTTTTACTTGTCAGAACAAGTTTTGGAAGAGAATATCTAAATGTGGGCACCTTAGTTATCATTTCTTTAATCTGCTCCATATGATCAGTAACACATGGCTGATGAGTCGGTTGGAGGCACTGAAGATCATCCATGTCTTTTAGAAACTCTTGGCAGTATCGACTACTCAGAGCTTTTGGGTCTTCTCCACACTCATTAGCCCTACGAATTATCTGGAAGGAACCAACAGTCATCCATCTGATGTATCATATGCAGTGAGCTAACTGATATTGCGAAGCTTATCCATATAAAAAAATAAAAAGAAAAGGGTCTAAAATTCCTTTTATCTCGGGAAGAGAGAACATAAAAGAGACTTACTCCCCCAAAACTGTACACCTCACCTTATCATCTACATCAGTGAAGTTGCGCACATACACAACCTCATATCCCAAGTATTTCAGATATCTGTAGATTCCCGATCATGAAAAATTTCCATCAGACTGTTAGTAATTTGAGGTAAAAAATATCACAGACTACTAAAAGAACTAATCCAAAATGCACTAACATTGATTTATACCAAAACACATGATCAATAGCATAAGTCCGATCATAATTAAACAGATGCAGATCAAAACAGAAGTTCTTCATGGGTTTTTTTCTTCTTTCATTTCTCCTTTCTGTAGTAAGTGAAGCACCTTTCTGTTACCATGTTCAATGACCTCAAGGAGATACTAGTCTAGGTTAATGTGGTAAACAGGTGACAAATTGCTGCAACCATGTGGCATTATGACGTGTTAAAACAGCAAAAAGATTTTCCTCTACAGAAAATGCAACAAATACAAAAGTCAAACATCCACAATATCATACTCACTATCCAACACAGGATTGTAATAAAGGAGCCAGCAACATAGCAAGATACAAAACAAATGCAGCAACAGATAGCAATACAAATCAAAGAAAAAGAAACTGTGTGCAACTAAATAATACTACTAAAAAGACAAGAGCAGAGGAGGCTAGCCTGCTCCTTCTCCTACAAATAATGCAACAACACTCAACTACCTACTAACCTTCTACCATAATCCTAAACCTCTATACCTCCCTATCTGAGGTCATATCCTTACTCAGCAAAACTTGTGTCACGTCATGTCTAATCATCTCTCCCATTACTTTGTCAGTCCACCTCCTTATATGAGGTCATATCCTCAGAAGCACCAAAACGTCTGCAATTACTTGCTGAAAACTATACCCTCTATCCAATTTTGATTCAACAAAATTAATTCTAGAAAATCAGCAAACTCATTTAAGATATGATTTTTTGTATCTAATTTATTTATCGTTATTAAAAGTTGACTAAGTTTTTAAGTATCTTTAATTTAATAAGTCAACCGGACAAGGTCTAAAACAAAACTAGTCTGATTGAACCACATATTCCAAGCAATGTACTTTGTTTTTTGGGAGAAGGGGAGTAATCAGCACATTTTTTTTTAGTCAACAGATAAAATCAATTTCCAAATTCCTCTCAACATAAAGTACTACAATGCCTCAATCCTATACAAACCTAGGATTGGATATATGAATATTCTGTAACCCTTCCACTCTATTTGGGTCCACATTATTGCAATATTATTTTATTATCAGTAATTTGGGTCTCTTAAACTACAAATTCTCTAAATTTCACACACAGCTAACATACTTAAAGTGTAAAAAGAATAACTAGACCTTAATACCAACTAATTAGTAGCCCGGATGGATAGAACATAAAAGTATAATTCCAATTTTCTTGTTTAAACTAGACATTCCAGAATAATAACAATCAGACCACCAAATTCCGCTAAAAGAAACATGTTATACTCAAACTTCCTACTCAATTTCCAATTGTTTCTCAATCAACCAGCTTACTTTACTTATAAATTAGCTCCAGTCACATACAACAAACAGAATCAAACTTCCAATTCATCTCAAACTAGTTAATATTTCAGAATAATTCCAATTAGATCCCCCAAATTCCTCAAAATAAAACTGATATATTCAATCCTACCGATATTATAATGGCTATTTGGCCAAGCTTTTGAGAAGCCAAAAGCAAAACTTAGCTTTTTCAAAAAGTGCTTAATTTATAAGAGTGAGTCGTTTCATCAAGCTTTTGGGAAAAAATAAGTTCTTCCGGAGAGTAGTAGAAATTGTTTCGAGTAGCTAAAAAACACATTTTTTTTCTAAAAAGCATTTCTAAGAAAAATACATTAACATATGATTTTCAGAAGCTTGATCAAACACTAACTAATGCTGGAAAGTGTTTTTTAAACTTGTGGCCAAACACAAACCACTTCTCACCAAACAAAAATAGTACTTCTTTGCGAATCCATCTCAAAAAACCGAACTTTCCGAAATAAACAGGCTATAAATCTCCTATCATATTCCCCGATCAACTAACTTCCTTTATGTAATATTTCCAGCACAATTCTACACCAATACATAACATAACAAGAAATGAACAAGCAAAAACTACAAAACAGCTCGAATCGAATCCAAAAAAACAAATGCAGTTACAATTGAAACAAATTTCCATAAGAATTTGACCTGTAGAGAAGGTCGAAGGCGACATAGGCACGAGCATGGCCGATGTGACTGAAATCGTAACTGGTAACGCCACAAACGTACATTTTGACCTTCCCAGGTTCCTTCGGTACAAATACTTCCTTCTGCTTCGTCATTGAATTGTACACTTGAAATTCCACCTTCTCATTCGCCATTTCCTCAGAAATTTCTCCGATAGGAGAGATCATATCGACCGGAAATGGAAGGTCAATTTTACTCCTCTTCGCACAAAAAACCCTAACGCCGGCCGCTCTGATTTGCGTACACTAACGTATAATTATAACGTATAATAAGAAGCATAACATTTTTTTCCTCCTTTTTATTTCGTACGACTTTATTTTAAAAAATTCTATAAATTAGTCAAGTTGTATTATTTAACATTCCTTTTTCGAGAGTCAAACTATATAAATTTTGATAAATATTTAATTTTAAAAATCTATTAAATTAACTTTCTAAAAAAATTATATAATATCTAAAAAGGAAAACAATTGAATAATTAAGTTATTTTAATCAGAATCTCTATCAAACATCACATGAACAAGGATAGGGGGAAGGAAAACGAAAATGGAGATGGCAAGATGGGGAATCGAATCTCCATATTTTCAAAACTAATTCTTATAATATACGAATTTAAATTTTAATTAAACTCTTATATAAATATCAAACACCATACGAGTTGAGCTTGATTGGGCTTAAGTAACAAAGGAAATGAACTTCCAAAGAACAAACAAAAATTCATTTGCCAAATTGTTTATTACAATTGTTTACCTAAGCCACACACTTGGCCCAACAAGCTTTACTTTTGTTTGGACATTCATTCATAAGCAAAAATTGTTACTATCCTCATATCACACCACTCTTATAATATTTGTCAAATCATGAAATTAAAATTTTATTAATAAGAGTCAAAATTTATAGAAATAATAAAATTCACAAAGAAAAAAGGGGAGTTTGAATTAATTGATAGTGTTCGTCTTTTTAGATTGCATTTCTGCGAGAGATGATTTTCATAACTCGAACTCTTGACTTCCTAAATATGTGACGATAAATTTACCAAATACGTCAAAACTCTTCTGAAACCATAAACTTTTTGATAACTTTGCTCTCCCTCTCTTCTCTTTGTTTTGGAGCATTTTATAAGTGAACTAAAAAATTTATCCGTAAAAGATTTTATGTCTTATTATAATTTAGAGTTATCTATATTAATTTGTTATCCGTTATTTGATATTTACATTGAGATAATTTAAATAACATTAAAAGGTTTCACATTTAAAAAGATCACCTCCTAACAAAGATATTACTTAACATTTTATGACTTAAACCTTAAAATTTTAATTAATGAAGAAGTATGTTTACCACCCACCATAACTCTACTTTTACAAACGATATTCCTAGGTGATGAGGGTATGAATACATAGTAAATACATTTTTTAAATTAATTTTGCTATTGGAAACTTATAATGGAGGCAAACTAGAGTAAGAAAAAAAGAATTTATTGAAAAACAATATTATCTATATATATCTATAATATATTAATCTATATTTATACTATATTAAAATATGAAGACCTTTAGAAATATTGTTTAACAAGATCCTTCTTTAAACAAATCGCCTTTTCACTATTTCCCTTAATTTATTGTTTAATTTTTATTTATTTAATTTCAAGATTCACCTTTGACTAAGGACTATTCTATGTAATAATTAACTAATATTTTGACTATCAATTGACGTATATATAATTTTTAAATTGACGTAACACATACGTGTAAAGCACGTACACTATATTAGTATATATAAAGTTATCATAAATATATCTGTCTATATATAAACATATATATAAATTCAATTAATAATAAACTCGTTTAATGAAAAATTTGCCTCAATTGTTGAAGCTTTCATGTACTCAAGCACCTCTTAATACACTAACTACTTGTAAATGTTGTTTATAAAAAGGAAAAGAAAGTTCAATAACAACAAATCACAATTCAAACAATAGTATTACTAGTTTAAATTTCAATAATATCATTACAACTCCTCGTTTAGAAACTTTTATGTTAACTACGTGTGAGTTAGGAGAGAAAATTGTATTAAGTGGTACTTAAGTAAACACGTGAAATAGCGAGAGAAAATTGTATTGAATGGTACGTAAGTAAACATGTGAAATAGCCAGAGAAAATTACATTAAGTGGTACGTAAATAAACACGTGGAATAGTCAGAGAAAATTGTATGAGATGGTGCGTACGTAAGCACAAGAAATAGCTTGCTATATGACAATCATATTCTCAATTGGTAAATTGAAACTCGTATTTGAATTAAGACTATAACAATTAGCGAGATATGTTATTTACAACCAAATTAACTTTCGAGGTTTAGCAATCTTAATTCACTATTTATAAGTCTTTTTGTGATGAGCATGTAGTTCTATGAAATAAAAAAATGAGATAAAAAATAAAAATAAAAACATGTAAAAGTTTTTTCAAATTGAAAATTGATCAAGCAGAAGAGAGATCATGAATTATTTAACTAGTCTGTGTGAAATCATAGTGAATATTGAAAGTGTCAAAACTTAAGTAATGGAAATCTTTTAACCATATTAGAGATATTTATGACAGTAGGAAACTAAAAAACTTATATTAAGTACTTTTATTTTATTTTTTATATGATATTGATTTGAGATGAAATATTTTTAAAAAAATGTTGTCAATGAGAATTTCATATAAGCAATTTTATTCGATTTAGATGAACACATATAACTTGTTATTGTTATATAAAACTTAATATCAAATCATACAGAGGCAATATACTTATTATAAAATTCTCTCAAATTCAACAATCCATAAAGAACATCAAAGATTATTGTGAAATCGTTAAAATCTCTTCGATCTTAACATTAGTTTCAAATTCATTCTAGAAATTGTTAATACTAAGTGCTTTACCTTTTTAACCATAAACTAATGAGTTTCCAATATCATGTATATCACTTCATCCAATATCATATGTATCATTATATCCAATATCATTGACATAAGCCTGATTATCAAAAAAATTTATTACTTCTTTTCTAATCAGAAATTTTATATATAAAAAACATTGTCTTGGACATGCAATCCAAAAAGATAGAAAGTCTGCTCACTTGAAGAAAACTCTTTTAGAGTTTGGCACCAGCCAAGCCCCTTCTCCTTCCAGTCAAGTAGTTGAATGTTCCTCGACTTAGCAATAAGAGTCTGTTATGGTATAGCCTTTTAGTCGACTTTCTCCTTCTTAAAAAAATTTTGGTCCTTTTTCTAGTTTATCGATCCTCGATTATAAGTTCCCATTGACCAAACTTTATTGTTCAGCATTTTGAACTAGTCATGCATCCATAAGAAGGTATTATTAAAAGATCATCATTCCTAATGAAATAGATGTAACAATGGCTTGTTGGAATCCCAGAGTTTTTACTTGATCCAGAATATGGTATTTATATGTCATTCCTAAGCACTCTATTAATCTACTAATAAGTTGTTTTATGATAGTTTCGTCTATCGATTTATGGTGAAAGATGGAGAACTTCTTAGTAGAAAGTATTTTTTTCCGAATTTATCCTACATGATGTGAATTAAAATTAGTCGAAAAATCCTCAAAAGATTTTTTTTAAAAATAAATAAATAGGCAAAGAGTACAATACGATGTCGTATCGTTGGGAAAAAACTTCAAAAAAAAAAAAAAAAAGTGAAAATGTGACCGTCACCCCACACCCCACCACCCCACCTATATAAGCTTACATGCCCGGCGACTTCACAAAGAAACACCATAACCAAAGAAAAGCAGAAGAGAAGAAAATATTTTTGTTTCAAAAATCTCTATAAACTGATAGAAAATTATAGATATATATATAAAGTTTGGAACTTTGGGTTTCATCGTTTGAAAATTTTGAATGTTTTTGTAGAAGAGAGGCGAGGTATTTGTTCATGGCAATGGGGCATGAAAGATCGAAACCTCTGCATAATTTCACCTTACCTTGTGGTCTAAAGTGGGGTAATCAGAAGTTCTTGAGGTGTGCGAAAGTTGATTCGAACGGAGAAATTGCTCATCTACATCGGAGATCAAATGGGTCTGAGTCAATCGGACGCCGGACGAGAGAAATCGACGTAACGATGAATAATAGGAGATCGAATGGTGTGAAAGACTACTTGTTGAAGGAGACGGAGGTGGGTTTCAGTCGGAAATTCAGGTCGGCGGGTTACAACGGCGCCGCCGGAGGAGGAAATGGAATCGCGGCTGTACGGGAGAAGTTGATGTTTGATCTTCAAGCAGAGGCTGATAAGATGAAATACGCGATTTTTAGAGATGGGTTGGAGGAGGAAGAGGTGAAGGAAGTGTATCCAACTCCGTCACCGGCGGCGGCACCGTCGAGTACCATGACAGCGGCGGCGGAGGTTACGGCCGGTGTAGATGGTTCTAGGCCGTGGAACTTACGTACTCGGCGAGCGGCGTGTAAGGCGCCAATGAACGGAATCTCCGCCGCCGTCGGCGGCGGCGGATCGAATGGAGCTTTGAAGGTTGATGTTATTAGAAACAATGGTTCGTCGCCGTTAAGGACTGAGAACAAATCTGTTAGACTTCGAAATGAGTTTGCCGGCGCCGGAGATTCTAACACCGGCGAAAAGAGAAAGAGAGCGAATTTCTCTGTTTCACTCCATCGAAGAGAGATCGAAGAGGACTTCATGGCAATGGTAGGACATAGACCTGCTCGTCGTCCCAAAAAACGAGCTAGAATGGTTCAAAAGAATTTAGACGTAAGTATTTTTTCAAAATTTTTGATCATTTTGATGAATCGTGACATGAAATTTACTGTTCCATTGATCTTTTTTTGCAGACATTGTTTCCCGGGCTGTGGTTGACGGAGATTACAGCGGACTTATACAAAGTTCCCGATGATCACTAGAGATTGATAAGGTACACCTTTATCACTGTGCTTTTTATAAACAGAGGCGGAGCCTGAAGCTTATTGCGTTCTAAAACTAATAAATATGTGTATACTCAATAGGTTTGAACCAGTGTCCGAGTAGGATTTTCATTGTGGGAGGTGGCGGGTTTCAATATACACAATCTATACACATATTTATCACATTTGACCTTACATTACAGCGTACTTCCCCGATGAATGATTCCCTGGATTGAACGAACATTACTAGCCCATAGCTGATGATTCCCTGGATTGAATGAACATTACTAGCCCATAGCTGACAGTCTAGCTCTGCTCCTCGATGAGTTAATCGAGTTTTAGATTTGAATATGAAGATTGATTCGAATGTGTGTAACCTAATTGTGTTGTATACAATGTTTTTGCAGATGGGGAGTTGTGTGTTTTTTCTGACAAAAGATGGTAACTTTGATACTAGTAGCATCCATCACCTTTTTGAGTTTTTGGGAATTCGATAGAACTGTTGAATTTCCGTTGGTAAACAAAAAGGCGGTGTAAAGATGGGATAAAGTTGTTGCTGCGATGCTGATTTACTTAGAGGTGATTCGATTTGTTCATATTTTCTCTGGTTTATGTTTCGTTGGAATAAGTTTTAAAGTTTTAACATAGTATGATGTTCTTAGACCAAAGACAATTGTTCATATAGTGAAAGAAACGTTTCATCTTTTCACGTGAGTGTTACATTCTCCGTTATGTTTCTGTTCTTTTAAAATTCGAAACTTTGTGCTTGTCTTGACAGTTTAACGCAGTGGGATGTTCTTAGATCAACGACAATCATATTGAAAGATTCGTTTATCTTTCAAAGTGCATTTACGTGCTGCATTATGATCCTGTTCTTTGCAAATTCAGAACATTGTGCTTCTCTTGACACCAGTTACACATTTTTTGTGTCTAATAGTTGCAATTCCTTTCGTATTCGTTCTGAAATTCAGTCAAGGCTGACTGTTCGATTTTGTGAACCTTCATATCTTGTCTCTGGTTTGGTTGAACTTGATCATAAACTACTTGTATTAAGGTATAAAACTAGGATTCATAGAAGTTTTTTAGGTATCTGTCCTTTTGCAGTTGCTGTCTCTGTTCCTGCATCTGTTTTCTTATATAATGGTGTCATTCAAGTCTGTTTATGCGCACCTCGACTATTCAACCAAGTATTTGCTATCTTCCACCAACACACATACACCACGTAACTCTGTTCACCAAGGCCTAGGTAGTGGTAGTGAGAAGAAATTGCCTTGCATTTGTTGCTTTTTTACATAGAATGGTGGCGTTCAAGCCAGTTCACATACACCTCGACTATTCCACCAGGTATCTGCTATCTTTCATCAACACGTATAATGTTGCGTAACTTTGTCCACCGAGGCTTAAGCAATAGCAGAGAGAAGATTTATATCGTTTAACCAATTTGCCATTAAAAGATTTTAAAGGAAAGAAGAACCTACTTACCACTTCAATGCATCAAGTGGTTGCGTCTATTGATGAATGATTAGTCTTATCTTTGATACATGTTTTTCTTTCTTTAGGTTTCAACTAATTCGAATTCGGGGAGCATAAGGTATAAAGCCACGTCTAATAGAAATTTTTTTCATACTCAAAGCTCGAATCGAAGCCACATGTTTTCAATTGGTGCATTGTCTAAACATGTTTTTCTATTGGTTAATGCTATGTTTGGTACATGTTGGGATGAGGGATGGGTAGAATTTAAGTTGGTTCTGTTTGGTAAAGACTCCTTATTTATATGGCAAGCTAATACTATTATTTTAGTGACAAGTAACATTTTAATATAAAAATTAATATTGTTACATTGTTTAATTTATGCTCTTGGATTTGAAAATAGTAGATATATTTGTTTTTTTTTTCTTTTAAGATATTTCTTGATAGGCAGAGTTACTCGAGCTTTTATGCT